>WTSP01010631.1:79143-111575 GCA_025331215.1 Actenoides lindsayi | reverse complement strand
CCCAGCGCCCCTCACCTCGGCCCGCCCCAGCCCCGCCGCCTCGGACCCGGCCGCACCTCACGGTCCTTGAGGCCCAGGAGCAGCACCTCCTCCATGAGGGTGAGCCGCGTTTCCTTGGAATCGCCCTTCTCGTCGTCGCCGGACTCGTCTCGGCGGCCTTCTTCCTCCGGGCCGCCCCCCGCTCCCCTCGCCTCCCGCCCCGGTCCGGCCCCGGCATGGCCGGGAGGAGGGCGCCCCCTGCAGGCCGCCGGTGCCTCCGCAGCGCCCGCCGCTGCCTTGCGGGCGGGGGTGGATGGGGTGGGTGGGAAAAGGCATCGGGAGGCAAATTTGGACTGCTGGAGGAGGCTGGGGAAGAAGTTATTTGAAACTACATTTACGTGATAACAAAATAACAACAACAACTTTAAAAAAAAAAAATCCAAGCGTGATGCCGTGGAAAAGCACAAAGCTAAACCAAAAAGGAATACTAAAAATACATTGTAAACCAGTTTAAAACTATCTATTTCGTTTGCTTTCTTGTTTCTGCACCTTTCTAAACCCTACCCTCTGTCGAGAACAAGCTAGAGTTTTACACGGAGAAAAGTTAAAGCTTAATAGAGGCTTTTCAAACAACTGTGCTGCGAGTGCCAGCTCTCGAGTCCAACTTTGGGGAGGAACTGCCCTCCAGTGCTCTAAGTTATTATACAGTTAATTTTCTTTGAAACTATTTTTGTCTGCCTCTCTCTAAATAGGTGGTTTCTTAAGTGAGTGTTACTTAAAGGAAACCAATCTGTTTTTCAGGAAAGGCTGATGATGTCAGTCCTTTCAACTCTGCTTTCCCATAAGAATTCTTCTAGTAAAAGGAGTTTCACTCTGGGAAATAGTGAAAAGTAATGTGAAAATATTTAAAGCATCTCAGGCTGCATATTTATCAGCCTTCTAGTTTTATGCTTGGATTTTAATCATGTTCCTACTGTAACGAGTAAAGAAAAAGTGAGAGAAAACTTGATTTTTAAAATTAAAAATATTTTGCGATGGAAAATGTGCTATACTAAAATATTTATAAAGAGCTAAATACAAAAGCCCGAATTGCAATATGTACAGAACATGTTTTTTCATGATGTTAAATTGATGTACTCCATTTCAGCACAGGCATTAAAACTGAAACAGAACCAACACGTTTTATGAATGGTCTTTTGGCAAAACCACACCATCCAAATAAACACTTCAATCCGGCAACAAAATGACAAGACAACTTCAGAGAGTATCACATTGTTATTAAATGTTTTTAGTAGGTGTGGATGTGTAGCTGTAAAACCAATGTGTGCTCAACTCACAATATCATTTTTTGGTTCTGATACTGGAAATTGCAGCAGTCAACAACAGAAAAGGCCTCTCAGTAGAGCTAGAGAGACTTTTAACTTACTGGTGATACAAGATGTAACGATAATACCGTAGTGTAAATTTTAATTTGCAGAATAAAGGTAGGAGCTACATGGAGCTTTCAATCTTCCACGTAAAGCATTATATTTTTACAGTTAAATACTCCTTGTTATGCACATACAGGTGTCCTGAAGACAACAAGGGACACGTTTGCATCATCAAGGATTTAGTTCTAACTACTCATCCATTAATCCACAGTGTACCTGTGACACAGGTAAGTACCATGAACCCCATTTTAGACAAGTGAAAAGGTCACATAAGGCCATATGCTACCCTGATGTTCAGCCCCACAACCAACTGATGTTGTAATAGTCTTATAATAGTAAAAGCCCATAAAAGGATCCCAACCCAAGTCAGATATTACTGACAAGGCGCTCTGGCAGCCCGATGGAATGACAAAAATACAACCTCCCTGCATTAACGGACAGAACAACCCAAACAAAATCTGTCTTAGCTATAAAGGGTGCAAAGGAAGTAACTCTTTATCATTCTCTATTTAACAGTTTACTTCATTCTGCTAAAAAGAACAAAGCTAAACTATGATTCATTTGGAAGTGAAATCATCCCCATCCCCACCCCCAGTAAAGACGTACATCGTGCGGGTAAACAGTTCCTGGGGTACTCCGGCGAAATGTAAATAGATTGCCTTGCTACTATATACACAGCAAACAGTTTTGTTCTGAAACCAGGAGTTAAAAAACAAGTGAGAAAAATACTACAAAGCCCGAAGTCTGAAAATATTTACAAGAACAAAAGCTAATCACAAGCTAACATCAATAGGTTACAACTGCTAATCAAAAAAAGAAGATAACGAGCAAGCACTGGGGTCATTTGGCCTAAGGTGGGAGCAATGCTATTGTAATACCAGCCTGAGGATTAACAGCAGGTTTTCTAACTTAGGGTTTACTCAAACTTCTCTAGATTGCAAAGGACGTAAGAGGAAAATCATGATGACACAACTCCACCCAAAAAATTCATCCAGAGATAAAACCAGTTTATCACAATCTTCTCCGAATCTGTAACTTAATCAACAATCTGTCCCAGTGTATTGGTGTTCTCCAGGACATGGTCTTTACTTTTATTTCCATTATAATCAGATGCATTTAGAGAGAAGATTAAGGAAAGTAACAGTTATTTTACTTGGAAAAAATCATTCAAGTACTAATTATTTTTCAAGAAAAGGACCCAACTAACTCCACACATGAAGAATACTGAAATTATTGCTCTTGTTACAGAGCAGAAAGCTGATAGACAAAATCAGCTGAATAGAATTTACCAAGGGTCACACAGTCAATTAAAAGTAAAGAATTAAACCCAGAACTGCTCTTTTCTGTTCTTAGTCCACAGTCCTGTCACCAGACTGCCATAAGTCCTCTAAACAACAATAATTTAACAATGCAATATAATGAGGAGCTGTTACAAGCCAAGTAAACACATTTTAGCTCAAAAAATAATAACCAGGCTCTGCCTAATCCAGCTGCCACACACACACACACACACACACACACACACACACACAAAATCCCTCCATAGAGAGTGCAAACTTCAGGTTCTTTTTTTTTTTTCCAAGTTTACGATAAATGGCTTTTTATAAAAGCCATATAATATGGTTCAATATCCTGCCTCCCTTCTGCCAGGTAAACTGAAATGAAAGGGCAGCAATAATATTATGAAAACCATTACAATATTTTACCAAATGGATTACTTAAAAACTATTTTATCTTTTTTTTCCCCCCAATATTTCTTTTTAAGACAACTCTGCTAACTCCTCCACAAAAATCCCCCTAAATTTCTCATTTTCATATGAAAAAGTTTCATACAAAGGTTTGCAAGTTACCAACACAGTCTTAGTACACTATGAGAAAGCATGAGCAAAATCTGGGTGAAGTTCTCTGGCAACCAGTTGCCTTCCTTAATTCTTATCACCCCTCTGTGGCCTTCAAATGGAGCTAATTGTTTAAATAGAGCTAACTTTTAAGCAACGATGACTGCACAAAGATCTTGGAAAAAACCAAACAATTTATATATTTCAAGACAGACGTTTGAAATCTGAAGCCTTCAAACTCTTGAGACACTCCCACAAACACTGCTCGCTTTGTCTCAGTCACTTGTCCATGCACTTCTTTCCTCTACCTAGAAAATCTGTCCACCACTGAGGGTCCCAGAGCACCACTGAGGATCCCAGAGCAAATGAAACTGCTGTTCTTCCTTAAAAAAAAAATGTGTCAAATCCATTCAGAACTTCAAATGTACCTCAGAGCACTGTAAAGGGAAGAACTTACTGCAATTTCCCTTGACAGAAACCAGAATTGCTTGGATGAAAGCTACACAAATTGATAGTTCCTTCCTCCCCTCTACATGATGTCAACAGTTAAAAGGGACTGGATGTGCCATGGTAAACCTTTACAGCACTCCCCAGCCTGTCTCCAGCCTGCCATGCTGAGCTGCTGTACAGCGAGGAGAGAGAAAGCAAACTGGTAGATCCACCAATGTCCCCAAGCAGGAGGAAACTACAGATCACATTCTGGGTGCCTTCTGGTGCTGAGGAGCAGTGAGAATTTTAGGTACCTGCATTTGAGTACAGACCAGATTACTGACTGCGTGCTAGATGGAAACAAAACGTGAAGCTTAAAAGACCCCAAAACTTTGGAGTGGAAATTTTCAAGAGTTCAGAGTGGAAATTATTAAGACATCGGTGATAGCGCAGTTTACTTAAGAAAGCTGCAAAACTTGAACTGTCTTTCTGAAGTATTTATACCTTGGCTCATTCCTATAATACCTGCATACACTGCATATTTTTGCACAATGCCTGCAGCACCTTATTTTAGGAAACTCCTTTTTCAGTGACGCAAACTACACGGGCAAATAAACCGAACCCCGGCGGTTCTTGCGATCCCCGCTGAACTCAACACTTCTGTCGTCCAGGCTGTTAGCAAATACTACTGAAGTGTGAAGCCGAAAGGAAGGTCTTTAGGCCACCATCCCCAAAGGTACTTAGGAACCAAATCTTTTTGCGTCAGGCAGCTACTCAGCAGGTAGGCAACCATCTTACCGTGGAGCGGTGAGCCAGACGGGCTGCTGGACAGGCCTGGGACGGGGCTACAGCGTCCTCCTTGCTTGGATGTCAGCTCCTGCTCGATCTCTTCCAAGCCCGCGCTCTTCTGGAAGCGGCTCATGCGGTTGACGACGCGGGGGGACATGTGCGTCCGGACGCAGGGCTGGCCGCCGTACGGGTTGATGGGAAACACGTGGGAAGTGCCACGAAGGGTGCTGACCACCACCCAGCGACAGTCGTGGCTGAAGGAGATATCCTGCACCTAGGAAAGAGAGGAGCAGAACGGGAATGGAGTCACCAGCGGAGACGCGGCCAACAAAAGAAACGGACTGCCGTGTTTTGAATGAACACGATTCTCCAATGGGAACCTGAATCAAACCCCCTAAATTTAGACAGTAACTCGAGTTTTTGTGTATGTACCAATGAACGCAGTGTTCAGTATACATTCTGTCTGCAGTATAATACCCAGTTCCAAATTTTGTGTGCTGTTCAAAATACTTTGAGATTTTTCTTTTCAACAGGGCTAAACTGATGAAAACAAACCATTCTGCAAAGTACTACAGAAAGCCACAAGAGCTCAGTGTAATTTTCAAACAGAACTTAGTTCTAAATAGAGTTGGGAAATCATTGCAACTACATGTTTTGTTATTTGCTTGTTTACTTTAATTTTTAGAGATTACCCAAAAGGGGAAAAGGGGGAGATGAGACCAAGAGAGAGATCTCACCACTGGGCCTGATTTTGACAAAGACTGGCACTCAAAACTGTATTTTAAGTCAACAGAAATACCACAGCCTACAGTACAAACTGAAAATCAATGGCCAGTCCTTCCACAAGCTGTCTGTAGCTGCCTCTAACCTGGCCACTATCAGTGTGTCCCTCAGGGGAACCACCAGCCACCCAGCTATCCCCGGCCCTACGCTCTTTTTTGGATTAAAAATTTTGTCAGGAAGAAACTGAACCAATGTGGCCATTTCCCTCTGTAAACCCACTCCATTTTACACGTTAACAATCTTTATTAATCAGCTACCGGAGTCCCAGGAAAGACCCCAGGTAGATTTCATCCAAGTCCTTATCCATCACTTGAGAAACACAAGTCTTATTTTAACTTAAAATAGTCAGTCTTGAAGCAAATATAAAAACAGTTAAATATTTTCTACTATAGTTACTCCTTGCGTAGATCTCAGACACAAAGTCCAGAAGGATTTAATTCTCTTTTAAGTGTGCTTTACACAACGCTTTGATGGAAAGCAAATTCTTGTTCCTGAAGGAATGCTTTAAAAGAGAGATTAAAGTTTGTTTCCAACCCTGTACTGGCAGACAAGTCAAGAAAACGAGTAGTCTAGCTTAAAATGATTTATCATAGAAAAAAAACCAACAATTCTTCCAAAAATGTTTTTAAAGGTAAAAGCTGACTAAAAAGAACCACATACACAAGTGGGATTTAAGATGGCAAACAAACATATAGATGGATTAGTTTCCATTATATTATTAAACAGCAGAAACTAAATAAAATTCTTTAAGATTTCACTGAAGCCAGTTTTACAATACACTAGGTACTCAAATTGGAGTAAACACTGATAAAATCTTGACAAATATTCCAGAAATGCACTCCAGCTATTCCAGACAAAAGCAGCAAGTATTCATCAAAGTGCAAGTTTCCAACTGAGCCCTGAAGCCTTTGAGATAAAAAAAGGATTTAAGTCTTGTGACTTGTGACAAGATATTTGGCTGACAGACTGTCACGACACAAAATGCTTCATCAACATTACACAGATAAACTAAAAAACAGCCCTACACACCTGCTCTTTTCAATGACAGTGACATACCCAAATGATCTGCTAATGATATAACTTAACAACTTCCCCAAAATCTGACAGGTTTGGCACTTTCAGTAATTCTGGTATTACTGACATCAAGTCACAGCACTTACAGCTCCTAGGTTGCCTACAAAGTGTTTCACTTTAATAGGTTGCTCAGAAAGGATTAGGGACCCCACAAGGATTAAGAAAAGCCAAAAAAAGAAACCCCAAAGCCGTGGAGTCAGAGAAAAATGATGGCACCAAGAGTATTTAAATGCCTGCTGCTTAAAGAGGTGATTTCTAACCAGCCAAAATTAAACATAAGAATCATATACAAATTGCCATTCTCAGTTACAACAGAAAGATCACCGGTGTAACAAAACCATTAAGGTTGTCGGAATATAATCCCAATCCCATCAAAGGCCCTCTTTTCTACTTTCTAATCACAAGGGACAGCCATGTTTTTGTGGTTAGAGGTGACCCCTCTGAACAAATCACTGTTTTCCAAATATTTGGCATTCATTTGGTTGGGCAATGAAACGGGCTGCCCAGGGAGGTGGTGGAGTCACCATCCCCGGAGGGGTTTAAAAAACGAGTAGATGTAGCACTTGAGGCTCTGGTCTAGTGGTTAGGGAGATGTTGGGATGAAGGTTGGACTTGATGATCCTAGAGGTCCTTTCCAACCATAGTAATTCTATGATTCTATTTTGGATCCAGCTTTAAATTCACCTCCTGATCTCTCAAACCATCTATTATTTGGTAGAGTGTTTTTAGAAGGCATTTCTGTGAGATGATAGAGAAAAAAAGAAATCGTATGTCCCTAGACTGTGTAACAGAAATGCGTGTGTTTCTCTATTAATACTCAGTCCTCAGTATGCATCCTTAGGATTATGTTGGTTTAAATACACATACAACAGTCCTGGTGTACGAAAACACAAGCCAAGAGACTGGGAAACAATCATCACAGGATGTTTTTGTTCTCACTGTAAACATTACACAGAAAAAAAAGTATTCCTGATCTTCAGGAAGAAAGTTTGGAACAATGTAATCCAAAACGTTCTCTTTAAAATAAGCATCACAAACACTCCCTGCAGTTAGAGAGTGAGGATCATGGTCGTGACGACTTAAACTATGGCTGAAACCACAGAGGCAGAGAACAAACAGCTTTTTAAGACTCAGTAATAACAAGGAGGGGGAAAAAGCGTTGACAGATGAGTGTGAAATGAATGAAGATTTATAGGAATACAGCTATGGAAACCTACTCAGCAGCCACAAAAAGTGTTCTGGAAACTACTGTTCCACCCACAGCAATTCTACCTGTCTCCTACCGGGCGCAAACCCGATCTCGTTTGCCTTTCACAGGCAGAGGAAGAGCAGCAGTACCACAGACAGTTCAAGGAGATCAGTCAGAGAGTATATCCGATTTCCTAGAAGGGCGTCAGTTAAACACGCTCACATCAAACCAGCACAAATCCACCCATGCAACGCAGAGGAGTCTGTGACTTCGCAGCAGTGGTGGGAGCAAGCAGCGGGCCAGGCTGAAAGGAGAGCGCTCCTCGCGACACTCTCAGGAAAGACTTCAAAAAATCAGCTCTGTGTGTCCACGAAAAATAAAACTATAAATTATCCCGTCAGCCTCGGCGTTCTCCACCACGCCGTTACTGTACATTACACAGAGTTCTTGACTGCTCAGAGTATAAACAAACTGCACAGTGGCCCATTAGTGGTTTTCAAGTTTACGCTAAGCGTTGCAATTTATTGCTGTCCTTTAGGTTAATGTACTATTATTTCATGTATTTATAATATATCTCTGGATTTGTTGTTAATTATGATGTAATGTTTAGATACCAAAGATCAATCAAGACCCCGTCGTGTTTACAGATATACGTTAATAAAGCCCAAAGCACACTAGATCTCTCACGATGCAAAGTTTATTCTATAGCTCAAGGTCAACATCGGATTTACTACTCACGTCTGTATTTCAAAATTTTATCTATCCTCTTCTGCCTGGGCAAGTAAAGGGAATTTTAGATCTGGGATTTTGTTTGACTCAGGAACCCTTAGGATATTTTAAATCACAAGACTAAATATTTTTGTGGGAACATCAGTGCTTTCTCCTGGCTTTACTACCATTTCTTCCCCCTAGTTTACAAGCAGTTTGGTTCCTTAAGCCTCAAGCTACATTTCTTGCATATCCAGAAGGCTCGGAGAAATCCCTGCATCCTTCAAGGTCCTCATTAGAAACACCAAAGCCTTTCCTGGCCCAGAGGAATGCACTTAAGACAGCCACAGAATGTTCTCAGGATAACGGCACGCATCCTCCAACCAGCCCACGTCTAAACCAGGTGTTCTGGGACTCCTGGTCTACAGCAGGTCTGAGATTGTGTCCCTGGTTTACAGCCTATGTGGCTTGCTCTACGAATCCTAATCAGTACTTGTCAAACCCCAAAGTGGTTCTGGCTCCCCAGACACACTGCACCTCTTATATTCCTGTCTACTACTCTTATCTGTATTACTATGATAATTTAGTTGAAAAAAACAAAAAATTCAGTACCCTTACAAAATTCTCACTACTGCTCCACCATGCAGCTTCTTCCTTCAGCTTTGTCATTTCTCTCACCTCCATTGTTTGTGCCTCACAACCTTTCCATTAAAGCATTCACTTCTAACCTCCCTAAATTCTTTTCCACCTTATACTGTCTTCCGCTTTCCCTCACTTACTCTTCTTTCGTGCATCTTTCTAACTTCCACTAGTCTATTTCCCTGTTTCCAACACTATGATGTAAAAACTGAATGAAAGTTTACCTGCCACGTTCAGAGGCTGATCTGAATGAGACCGTCGGGTAATTCAGTGTAAGGAGCCCTACAAGGACACGTCATGTGTCAACAGCTCTGCAGAAGATCAGCTTGCAAGACTGTACAGACCGAAAACTTCTTTCTGATATTATGAAAAAATCTAGAAGGAAGGCTTCACAGCTAATTTTATAGGACAGAAATCTAGATGAGTTTTTGCTAGCATTCCTTTTTTATTCCCACACCTTCTCCAAACGTAAACATGATGTTAATTACAACATATTGACAAAATAAACTTAAAAAAAACCCCAACAACTCAAGCTATAACTGAAAGAAAACAGACGTAAGGCCAGCACATAGAAAACTTATTTTAAAAGCAGTTATTAAAAGGGGCTGGTCAGAGGAATGGCCGATTAACCCAGCAATCCCACAGGACAGGCAGTGACCTTGTTTACTCCTTGTTGCTCCTGGGAATGACTGACAACCCACACCCAGCCTCCCTATTCCAGGCCTTCTAAAGGTTAATATTGAACTACCTGGGTGCCCAGGGCTGCGGTGTGTGCTGCTGCTTGTTTTCTTTGAGAGGAGAAGGAGCTCTCGTGAGCCATCACAGAACCTCCCCGGGCAAACCCACTCCTGACGTGTGTGCGTAATGCAACAGTTAGAAAACAAAGCTCGCGACACTGAGCCGCGTATTTTCGTAGCAGCTACAAGAAACAATGATTAAAATGCATCTTGATTTTTCCATGGCTCCTTTTTTTTTTTTTTTCTCCCCCTTAGTGCCCCTTTTTCAGTTGTGGCAAGTTACACCAGGAACAATACGCATCATCGTGTGCATTTCTCTGCATTAAATTAAGGTTCAATAGTGAAGCGAAACAAGGATAAAGCACGGCTGGTGTTACCGCAACAGGAACTTGAGCCAGCTTCGTGCACACCGTGCAATGTCACAGCAAAAACACACCACTGTTTGAAGGACACCACTGAAGTATTTAATTATGCTGTGCAGGGAGATGGCAGAAAGAAAAAAACCAGCATCATGAAACAATGAGGAAGAGCGGCAGTACTAAGGAGCCAAGGGTCAAAATAAATTAGACAACCGGTCTGCATTTGAATTTTTTGGGTTGAGAAAATTAAGGAAATGATGTAGCAATGACCGCAAATGAAAAAATAATAAAATCACGGACTACACAACAAGATTTATCAGACCCAAACAGACTCAACTCTGTCTCCCCGAGTTGTCAAAACTGATTTCGGTTTGGTACAGAACCAAGGGCAGGAACTGGGCGCAGTGAGACGCTCACGTAGGGTCCTTCAGCCAGAGTAGCTGCTCGCCATTAATAACTGCAATTGCAACCACAGCTCTGCTCAGAGCTCCGTCTCCTCTGGATAGTTAAGCTGCTTCTAATTGCAGAGATTCCTATTGTCTGCTTTTATCAAAGACTGATCAGCTTCCCTAAATTAATCTTTATTATTTCAAGGCTGTCCCCAGATTCCTCCCTAGAAATAAGAAAGTCTCTCTTCCAGAGACTATTTCGATAATTCCAACTACATCAGGATGTCAAAAGAGAAGAAGAAATTTCTACAAACCGTCGAGGTTTACATCAAAGTTTGTAAACTATTGCAGTATTTCATGACCCGGACATGGACCTCGATCAGTCTCTATGAAATCATGTCACGAAACCATTCATGCATTCCCTGGAAAAGTGTAAAATTGCCCATGTTGTGTGGCAGCCCATGCTGGAATGTTTTTATCATCCCCTCTGTTTACCTACGCTGGCTGAAGTCACTCACAACAGCAGTTGGAGAGACAGAATAACAGAAGGCTGACAGCGTCGAAGATTAGAGAGGACCCTGGCCACCGGCCCACTGATGCTATCATTCCGTTTATTTGTTCTAGGTTGAGATAATCCTGTTTTCAGGGATATTTTTTTTTTTTCTGTTTACAATTTCAGATCAAAGAGAAAGGATCATCAGGTGACAGTCTAACTTTCATCTGCAAGCAGATGAGCTTCCTCAGTTCAGAACGTGCCATACCTTTATTAAGAACCTTCCAAAACGCTCTTGGACAAAAATATGAGTGTGATAAGCATAACGCAAGAGCTGTAGAAGAAGAAAAATGTATCCTTAACCAATTTTCCCCTTTAGGGCTGAATAGGTTCAGCACAGACTCTCCAAGAGCTCCAGTTCTCTCCCTGGTACGGTTGAATACAACCAGTGCTTGCGATGAACCTTCACGATGTAACACAGCGCAGCAAACCTACTCGGTTTGGTTCTCTTAAGGAAAATAAAATTCTAAAGCACAAGTGGCACTAAAAGACTAAAAGATATTAATCCAATGTAACTGAAACAGTGACTTCTGCCTGCGTTTGCAGAAAAGAACTGTGAATGTTGTGACCTTGGGACTCTCATCGCTTGAACCAGTGAAGTATCTGAGCACTTGACATTCTCTGATGGCCACTGTCCTCACAATTCCCCTATGAGACAGAGGTCTGCTTCCCATCTTAACCCATCTCCATCCAACTCACACAAATATGTCAGTGGCTTTGTTAGGAACTGAGTGATCTTCACAGTCCCAGCTCAATGTTTTATTCAGCAAAGAAGGCTTCTTGCTATATTTGCTGCTCAAAGTCAGCAAATACAACACAGATTGGCAATAACAACACTTGAAAAGTCAAAGCCACTCTGATTCTTTGTTCAAAGCATGTAGAACGAGAAAAGGAAAACCATGTTATGAAGATGAGCTGTGAACAGTCAAGAATACCATTCCTTACCCTTAACTCTGTATCATATATGATATATATATATGATATATATATATGATATATATATATATTCATATATGGAATATATATTGAATACCAGGACAATCTGCTGTGAGCAGCATTGCAGCATAGGGAGAGTTTATCTCGTGGAGGAACTGGCTACAGCCTCATCCCTCCTCCATCCAGCAGAAATGTTACAAAAGTCTAAGTACAGCTCTTGGGATAGACGGCCAACGCAAATGCAACGTTCTGTATTACAACCAATTTTCATTTTTCCTTTTATAAAAACCAGAGTACAAAGTCTCTATTTTATCCCAGCCATTAACGGTGTGACTTCAGTGACCCTGTCTGGTTGGAGTGGCCAACTCACTGCAAATGCTTAGCACGAATTCTGCTTCAGCCAAGGATGAGATCCTGGTGTCCATGAAAGGAGATTAAAAAAAAAAAAGGTATATATTTCTTTCTGGCCAGTCTCTGTATTTCACAAATGGTCAGAAAAAGGTAGAAATGGTCTTTCAGAATGAAATTTCTCAATCGTAAACCAGAATTTGTCTGGAATTTAGAAAAATTAATGCACAATGGAGCGTATGTTCTTCAGTTTTATTAAGTCAGAGTAGAGCTAATATATCTGACTCAGTAGAAAGACATGTGGGTGACTTAAGAGACACCACTTGATTGCAGTAAATCGATCAGAAAACACCATTATTAAATCACAACACTTGCTTCTTTTTCTTTAATATACATTAAGCATGCAACCTAATCCATTTAAGATGCTTCTGTATACAAACGACAGAGGGGACTTCCTGCCACCTTCTCTCGGGAAACAGCTGAGGAATAACCGGGCTACTGCTCCACCCTCCAACTAAACTACCAGGGTACAAGAGACGCTGGGAATTCTGCACCCCTGCAAAAGGGGATATTCCAAAGCTGATATTCTAAACTGGGTGACATTACAGTTCAAACATTCTGTAACACCAGCTCTACCTGCCAACATTTAGAACACTGGTATATATGGTTCCCTAGTCTCTGCTGCCAGAGTACACTTGGTATGCCACGTATTACACAAAGCATACATTGCAGAGAACTAAATGGTCTTATAATATTAATAGGAAGTATTTGCAAGAAAGATGTTTATTGATCAAAAAGTAAGAGAAAAAAAAAAAATGTATCAGGCTGTGAGAAAATGATTCCCACATATGTGGAAAATGTCTGGTGAAGCACTATTGGCCAGAACCTCCCAGACGAAGCAGATGATTTCAGTATGGCCATTAAAATCCCACATATAACAAAGGCATAATGATGATGTTTAAACAGTTTATAACGGGTACTAGCTAAACAAATTTTGACACTGATAATCACTCCTGTCCATCAACACAAATTAGAACTTTTTATAGCTCCAGTACAGAAGGTGACCTTTCAGACCACTGGCCTTGATTCACAGTTAGCTTTAAACTAGGGGGGGAGGGAACAACAACAACAACAAAAAAGCAAGAAGTGTTTGCAAATGTATAAATACTAACCAAGAAAGGAGGTACAGAGGCTTCCAGTGTGTGTCTCAGAATATCTGCATTAGGAATTTCAAATTGAACCCTCTCCAAAATGCTTGACTAACGCTACTCATACGTGAAGTTTACGGAACAAAAGAACAGCATTACATACTACTCACTAAACAGCTACCTGTACTGTTATCCCGAAACAAAAAGTAAAACCATACATCATATTATGCAAATATTTTAAAGGATAGCTGTGCATTGAGAATGGCAGGTACCAGTGCAATATTGTTGCTGGATAGTTTAATTACCAAGGGAGCTGTGAAATCCAGAAATACGCCTCAGACCAGTTAGAATTTTCTCTATTTTATACCTTTCCAAAAGCTATACTGTTCACATCCCAAATGGAAACTGTGTGGCAAAGTAGGAAAAAAATTTACTATGTTGATTCTGAGAATTTTAATGCAATGCTTTCACAGAGATGCTAATACTGTATCGCCCCCAAAAAACATCTATCAATAAAGGTTTTTTCTCTAAAACATGTTACCTTTGGTTTTCAATGTGTGCCTTAAAAACAAATTTATCAGCTGTAAAAAACAGAAGAACATCTTTGTTCCTAGTGACTGGAGTCCTATGCTCTGGCTTTCACTACTGATTATAGGGTATTTCCCATTTTTGCCCTGAAAGTAGAACAAAAATAACTCTAACACATTAAACACATTATAGCACATGTTCAAATAGATGACAGAGTGTATGTGTTTGCACAGATCTCAATGCCCTTTATAGGATTTCTAAAAATTAGTTGGAAATACTACATATATTATCCTATATGGACAGTTTTTCCTAATTTCCTGTCTCTTTCCAGATTGGTTATTCCCTCCTGTAGTAAACCATTACCTCTAACAGTAATTACACTTTTCCAGAACAGTAGCAGCAAAGCTTTAGAATATTTATACTACCAATAATGTAAATCAACACAGATCGAAACATTATCAAGCACTACTACATTAAATAAAGCTTTCAGATTCTGCTTGTTATAAAGGAAAGGCAAAAAACTTAGGGGAAACTGCACAACTCAAAGGAAAAAAAAAATTTTTAAAAAGGTTTGAAGGAGCTATAACCACAGCACCACAATAATCCAAGCTTCCAGTGTCAGGGTCATAATCACAGCGCCCGAGGCTTCTCTCTGTCACACTAGTTTACATCTGCCAGACTGTCACAAGTCTGTGCTTTCAGCGTGTAATTGCATCAGCAAGTGCAATACTCAGTTCTTACCCTGTGGTGACATTTTTATTTATGTATTTAAAACAGGTTCTTCAACAGTTACTCAGTGCTACAAAGGTGAGGCTCTCCTGATGCCTAAAAGCATCTCAGTGAAGGATGCAAGCACAGCACGCTGCACTGCTTCCAGCACAATGATCTCTCTCACTTTTTTCCCCTTTATCAGTAAATCAGTTTACTGAGCATTTTTAAATATAATTTCAGACTTTCCCCCCTATGCTAATAGCCTCATTTAGTCTGCCACCTTTAAGAGTGGGATTTTTAAACTGGGGAGTTAAATCTGCATCACTACAGTCTCCAACAGGTTCCCCCACTTTGCTGAAGTGTAGATAAAAGTTAATGGCAGTCTCTTGATTAACTCTTCCTTTCAGCTCTTCAGGTGGCTGCCTTTGGCTTTTACCACCAAAGTCAAGCAAACCCTGACAGTTGCTTCTCGGGCACTAGACAAATGTTTAACATGTTACATGAGAAAAGGTTAAGTACAAACACAGCTAATAATCTGGGCTCTTTGGAGGGAGTGTCATATCTGAATAAATCTGACAGCACCTCATTGTAAAGGGCAAGAATTTATTATTGTCCAGGTTAAACGCTGTGCTCTTATCCTTTCTGGGGCCATAACATAAGAAAGGCTCTTTGTGTGCTGAAACAAACATTAAAGTGCCAACATACACAAAACGTATAAGGTGTCTGGGGATTATTCTTCAGCAAATAGTTTAACTTACTTTGGCTTCAGTCTCTCCCCTGTGAAGTGTATACAAATGATGGACGGCACTTTGTGATGATGACCAAGGATGTGTCAGTATTTGAAAAACATGGAAATCATGGCCTAACGTGTCAGTAGTGACCAGCAACATCCCTGGGTAAAAGAAAGAAAAAGAAAAAAGAAACACAAAAGCACAACAGATTAATCACTGCAAAAGAAGAGGCTTATGAATGTCTATCTAAAAAAGCTAGCACGGTTTACATTGTGTTTTCTGGAATAACAGAAAGCTGTTGCAGAAAATTACTGAGTTGAAAGGGATTCGCTTCATAAAAACAAGTCAGAACTTCAACTGAAATCATATCAACAGTGTTACTAAAGCATTACAATACAAGTCTACAAAAGCCAACTGAAAAATCTGGGAATATTCTAACTAAACTTCATGAGCGATATGAAGCATTAAAGCGATAAATGTTAGAGAGAAACCCCAAAATACTTTTCCCTGGGAAAGAGACAGTATAAAAGAGATGGATGTTTCTACAATAATCATTTTTGGAAGAAGACCCATTGTCAAAACCCAGCCAAAACAGCCCATACCAAAAGCAAGCCTGAAGAAGCATTTTTTTACAAATGTACATGAAAGAAACTCTCTGATTTATTGCTTGAAAGGCAGCAAAACAGAGTTGGGAGCTTTCAGGTTAGATGTTAAATCAGGTACTACCTTCATGGAAAACAGGTCACATGATTACATTAGATCAGCAGAATCACAGTACCTTATAGAAGCCATTTACTTTTCTCCCCACTCTGAGTCAGTCCATAACCCATTTTTTAAAGAATTACTAACATAAAGTCAACTTGCCAGAAAAGTTTAAGTTTTTGTACAAAAAAAAAAATCCATACTTTTGTACGTATAAGAAAAACACAGCATTGTGGCAGAACTTAGGACAACAGTATACAAACTTTACATTTATTTTTCTGTATAAAAATGTCCATATTATCATGCTTATTAATGTAATTTAAGAAGTTATCACCCAAAGCAATCCTCCAACATTTAATTAATGTCAAGCACAGAGTGATCATAGTAGTTTAATAGCTACACTGAAATGCTTTCCAAATAATTTTCAAGGTACCCATCTATTAAGGTAAACCAGGAATTCCCACAGAGCTCTGTTGTGTTTATTATCCACATAAAACACAATTGAAATCTTTTATCCTTCAGGAAGAGAACTTAGGTCTCCATATTCTCATCACACCTATTCAAATCCGGAGTGTTTTCCCTCCCTGGCAATCCCGGAATCCCCCTTCGCTTAAGCCCAAATAGGAAAACTCCAGCAGCCAAAGCCTTGACCTTCTGGGCTTGACCACAGTCCCTGGTGCCCCCTCCTCCTCCGAGGCTGAAGCAGGTTTGTGAGCACCTGTCTCAGCTCCTGGCAGGAAGAGCAGAGTCCTCAAGTCTCCGAGCAGGATAATTCAGCACGAGCAGGCGTACGCCTCGGTCTCTCTTGACCATAACTCTTAGAAAAGAAGGACCTCGTGTAGGTAAACAAATATTTTCAAGACTATGAGACCCAGCAGCAGCAAGGCACAAAACGGGAGAGAAATCCAAATTGCATTTCGGGACAAAACTGACTGCGAGTTCCCTTCTCAGCTTGAGGGCCGAGGCCGGAGGACAGAGCGCGAGGCCACCCACGTCGAACGCAGCCGTTTCCTCAAAAATCACACAAAGGCAAAATCCTGAATCTGACCTCAGCAAGATTCCCTCCAGCAGACATACTTTTACTGTTACAGGCTGTTACTGCGACGCAGAGTGTTAGAAATGAAAGGGAGTTTGTTATGGAGCTACGAAATCCGTGAGTGCATTTGGGTATTATGTTTGGGCGGGAAGGCACGCGGGTTGAGGTTGGTCTGGATGTTAATGTTGGCTTAACTGGCAATTTCCTTGATTTGTAGTGACTGCGTTGATAGGAAATACAGCTAAAGTTGCTCAAGTGCAAGTCGGCCAAGTCTTTAGTGTGGGATTATGCACACAATTTGCATGAATTCTGTTCTGAACCATCACAAAATTCACTTCCCTCCTAGTGAAGTGTGCGGTCCTCAGTGATATATTGCATTTCCAGGGGGGAGACCTGGAAGCAAACGGGGTTGCGTGCTAGAATGGGGCTGCTGCTGTTACTGGAACGAGGATATTCCAAAAGACCTAATTCAACAGAGTAAGGATTTATTTTCTGTATTTCCATGTTTGCCTCTCCTCTGGCCTGAGGTAGCTTTATATAGTAGCTGAGTGTGCTTTTGGTCCCTTGGAGCTCTCACTTCTTCCAGATGGAAAAGACCTTTGGAGAAGGAGAAGCTGGAAGAGATGAACAGATAAGGCTTCTTCTCAACAGTAAACAGACAGCCTCAGCAACTCTAGATGGTTTTTATTCCCCTACAGTACTAGAAGTCTTTTATAAATACAAACACGGAGCTGAGTGCACCTAGAGCTCTGAGCACAGCATTCTTCATGTATATCCCATCATGTGGCACAGTGCAAGGAAGATCATAAAAAAAAACCCAAACAAAAAAACCCCAACTTTAAACAAGCCAAAAATCTGTCTAGAAACTAGAGACAAGAAAGCTGCGTAATAATCACGAGCCAGTGAAAACACAGGATTTACCCTTCTGCCTTGTCCATCAAACCTGTGGGTTGTTTAGCCAACCAGTACCTCATTTCCAGCACCATCCCGAAGCGCAGGTGCCTGTGGATGGTGCAGTAAAACCCCACCCAGGGCAGACCTGAGATCATTGCACCTTTCTCCTCACAAAGACTTTTTTCCCAAATCTGTAATCTTTGCTCACCCCGAGCGAGGCATTGCTGGAGAGCTCGCTGCGGGAACCTCCACCACAACCTCCACCCCAGGGATGCAGAGAGCACGGGGTGGTACTCGGCTGGTCCTTTGCTGACACGCAGCTTCTCCGATGGACTGAAGCTGGGACAGGCACTGGCCTATCTGTGGGTCTGATCAGTTCCAGATGATGTACACAGCCCTGGGTTCCACCTTAACGTGTGCTGCCTTCAGGTTTTGGGGTTTTTTTTGGTTTTGTGTCTTTTTAGGTTTGTTTTTCTCCCTCCCCCTCCTTGCTAACTTGAAGGAGTAGAGAGGTGAAAGATAATACATTTGTGGGTGGAAAGGAATTGGCTTAAAAATAAAAAGATGGGTGGTATCTGATTTGGCAAGTCTGCCTGCCTGAGCTGAAACCCTGCTGTCTGTCACTGTTTGGAATACATGCATTTCATCAGATGAAAGCCGAGGGAAAACAGGCCCTTTGCTTCTATTAGCGAGTATTTTTCAGTAAGTTAAAGGAGGACCTTTCCTACTCACATTTGCATTTGAAAATCAAATAGAGACTCGCAGAACTTGTATCAACAGTGAGGGCCCAAGCACAATACCGCAGATGTGAAAGAACGTGTGTTGAGAAACCAGCTTTTTGAAACATCTTCCTTACTGCTGTTATTCAAACAATAAACCGCTGATGTTTTACGACGTTTGACTCGGGTTTTGGTGCGGTATTTTCCACCTCTCATTACTTCACACTGAAGGATCACAGTTTTCAGTTCTTACAGCTCGGCCATTTCGTTTCTCTCTCCCTCTCCCTGCAACAAAAAGCTGCTGCACCACCCCAGCAGAAATCCCGAATCCCAGCAGCGAAACGTGAAATGGAATCTCGGTCGTTACCTCACTTTCACTTTCAGGCGCAGGAAGCTCGAACTCGGCTTTCTAAAAGACTTTGTGACAGTTTCCCCAAAAAGCTGTTTAGACGGAAATAGGGCTTAAAGCCGTCACAAGTTCAGGCCAAAATGTTTTCTCTTCTGATGTGCTTTATGTATGAATAATCATAGATGAAAAGTGAATAATTCTCAAGGATTTCCTGCTTATTTTTCAAACTGGCATTAATCCCTGTTTAACAGATAACATCTGAAATCAATTGGAAGTCTTGCATATGCAGAACCCAGTGGAAATTTATGTGTAAAGCAGATATTACTTAACATGTATCTCAGTGCAAGAATCCTGATGGTGCTTATCCATCATAGGAGGGGTGCAGTTAGGTCAAATTAACAACTGTTCTACTGTGTGGTTTTTCAAATCCACAGAGATGACTGAGATCCAGTTTAGAAGGAACATATATCCTGGGGGGGGGGGAATAAATTAGCAACGCTTTGTTTTAGCTGACAGATACATTTACCTTAATTTACAGCTTCCTCCTTTTCATGCATTCTGTTTGGGAAACAACAAGCTCCTTTGAGGATGGAAACGTTAAAAAGTACGGAGAATCTCTGTGTAAAAGGAAAAACGGGTACAGATGTAGACTGCGGGCTGAGAGCTATTTATGCAGTATCAGAAGACTAAACCAGACTCTGGCCTGGCCATAAACTAAGCCCACGCCCTAAATGAGGTGCCAAGCCACAAAAAGCATTTGCGTCAACTGGGAATACAAGGAAAAGAAGGACTTCTAATTATAGGGCCTGGAAGCGGAAGCCCCGAGTGATTAGGAGTTTAGGCGCTGCTGTATGTTTATCTGGGAGCTTCCTCTCGCTCGCTCTCGGCCCGGGTTTGATAGATGAGGGTTGGCCTAAAGGGTGGGATTGAAGTTGCTGATGGTACACAGAGTTCTCCGCAATCCGAAGGAGACGGAGACGGAATACTAAGGCTTCTGTGGCCTTGTAGGAACATAACTCTCCTCAGCTAGGCGTCAGCTGGTTAGCCCAAACGGCCAAATTAGAGAGCAGCCAATCTCCGTTGGGTACTTGCTATAAAATCGAGGAAACCCGAGTAGCCGAAGCATCCCCACCACATCCTATTTATAACACCTATCTAATTGCAGAGTTGTTTATTATACGCATACAAATGAGGTAGACGCGATTTCACCTTGGGTTTAAGTTCCCCGAGGAGCTTCGCTTTAAATCACGCCATCTTGCCGAGGAACAGAAGGGTTTTTCCTCCTTCCAAAACAATGTCATTCTGTAATTACACACTGAAGAACTCAACACGTTCAAGCTGTGCTGGATTTGTTTTAAAAACACCAAAGGCACAAACGTTAGGAAAGCAGGCATGGAGAAAACACACATTCACGGACAGACTTCCTTCGGGAATGCAGCTCCTCCGTTTCCCCCCAGGCACAGCCCTAGAGCCCCGGATGGTCACCGTGCCACCACGCTCTGTACACGACCAGCGACTAGAAGAACATCAACAACCTCCCAGATTTGGGGGTTTACATCTGAGCACAGATACTACGAGACGTTAATATTGTGCTTTGGAGGTTTTCAAATGAGAGGACCGGAGAGCTCAGCGGGACCGTGCCGACTCCCGGTCGCTCCTGATCGAGTCCCCACGCGCTGCACTCCGTGCTCCCGCCTTCTGCAGCCTCATTCCATAGCTCTCTAGCCCACGGCAGCTCGCGTACGGGTCTTGTTCAGCTGTGACAAAGTCTATATGGCCCACGGTTTTATGACACATTATGACCCGACCTACGAACAGTAGCTTTATTTATACACACTTAACCCCTCTCCGAGGCTGATGCTAGTCAAAGTACAGCCAAATATTAGTGCTGCTAAGCCCATGGAGACTTCCAAGTGTAACACATATGCCACAGCTAGAAAATTTGTTCTCAAAACAGCTCAGCTAAATAAGGAAAATTTGATCGTAACAACAAAATTCGCCACAAAATAAACACAAATACATAATGACATCAAAAAATATTTTAAAATAAATATTAATAAAAAAATCAACTCAGGAGAAAGAGAAGAAAAATAAAAAATATTTTTGGAATAAATAATTTAGCTATGACTGTACTCTGGCCATCCCCACGCTCTGTAACACTCTGGACAATTATAAAGTCAATCTGAGGAGGTGGAGCTTGGGTGGATGTATGGAAACCGTCAGACGTTTACCCTGTCCAACAGATGGCTCAGTGGTGTGCTTTACACACTGACAAACTGGTCACCAGTTTCAGACGCTAACTGACTATGGCTGATGGCCAATAAATACTAAAAACTTTATCAGGATGGGTTTCTCCCTCCTGAAACTGAAGGAGGAACACTGAGGGCAGCTGAGCAAAGGAGGGCAAAAGATCAAAAGGAACAGTCTCCCTTCTCTTTTAACCCTGCCTGTAATTCCTCCAGAAGGGACACAAACCCACAGCCCCGACCATAACTTCAGTGTTTGAGGGTCTGGTAGTTGCAGAGATTGCAGTAAATATTTTTACTGCTGAAATGCATTAGCGTGGTTTTCTCTTTTCATTAGAATAAAGAAAATATTGCAGAGAGAGAGTAAGACTCTGACCTCCCTGATCTACTGAGCTTCTGCTGCAACTTCAAGACGAGAAATTATTTTATAACAGCTTTTTATACAGTTGTGCATCCGTAATCCAAAAGGAAGTTAATAACTCGTTACCAATGCCTCCTGTGCTATGCTAATAATTTCAATATATTTTAGAAGTAATTTTAGATCTATCACCTAACATAGCAGAGCAACAGTATTTAGCAATAGTGATACCCAAAGAGATCAATGTTTACATGGGTACCCACACATTTCTCCAGTATATTCAGCACTATAGTAAAATTTGCCTTATTTACTGGCAAATATGACAAATTTTAACAAAACGTAAAATTTCTATTAAAAGGTTACTAAAATTTCTATAAGAATATCATCATAAAAAGGTGACTACCAAAGCATCCTTCAATAAACTGTGATATTTTCTGCAGTAGCACAGAAAGCAGCCATGGATTACATTAGATTAGACAATTGTACATTTTTAATGCTTAAAGACACTAAGACTCCAATGTTTCCTTTCTCTTAGAAGCAGGGAGTAGGATGCAACAAAAATTATCCGAACTGTTAGAAAAACTAAGGAAACATACTGAAAAAGATCAGAGGCCTAAAACCATCATCCTCAAGGCCTCTTATCAAAGCAAGACTTTTTGGTAATAAAGAAGAAAGTTTATCAATAGCACGTAGATGGCCCTCTTTAAAATACATTTCTTCCACCCAAGTGACATGATGCTGTATTGCACCGATTATATAGCATACAGATCCTGCTCAGTCTGCTTCCAGGGATAAACTCACAGCAAACAAAGAACGATTTTATTTAAGACTGTTTTTAAACAATACTTATCTAAATCACAGCTATCTGAAATGTAGTGGTGATTTAATAGAGAAATTAAAGGTTTTTCTGAATTTTCAGTATATCTTAAAATCTTCCATCTTCAAGTAGGAAATGCTCTAGACTTAGGCGAGTATTTCTATAGAATGAAAATCAGTTTCTGGCAGGGAAGCATTTAAGAAGAAGAAAAAAAAAAAGGAGAATGTACAGAAATGGAATAGAAAGGTACAGAAGAAAATAGCATTGAAATTATTTCATGAAAAGGGCATTCTCACTGATGCCAACCTGGCTAATCACGACGACGAGACAATTTGTTTGCTGTCATTCAAAGCCTACTTTGTGTTAAAACAGACTGGATCATCTTCTGTCTGTCAAGTCCCCTTATTTACACTTTTGCTGCTAAAGCATTCCACCGCTGACACTCTTCCTTCACAAACAAACCACAAAGCAATGTGAGCAGGCTACAGGTCATGGATTTCTTCTCCCCTTCTGGCCCAGCATCCGTGATACAGAGACACAATCTCTAAGTGCAGTTCATCGACTATGACGCCGTTACGTTAATTTAAAAACGTTTGCCTTCAAAGGCAATAATCCTGGTTGAAAACCAAAAGTCAAGATAAACAGAAAAATCAAAGAATTATTCTGTCATTAAATAATTACAGGTTGTTCTACTTGAGATGACACATCCAGGAAGACGATGTTCCAGAAGGAAATTAATCTTGCGAACTTGAGAAGAAAATTGTAGTCATTATAAAAGTCCAAGCACGGATGAAGTGGTGGCTGCAGGCACATCAGTACTGCAGTAAATTACCTTGTGCAGCATTTGCCACTAGAAAGGACAGCTCCAAACCTTAACTAATCTACATGTTTAATAGAAGACCAATTGTACACCGTAGGTAGGAAAAACAGAAAGAAAAAAGTTCCTGTTAATCTGCGAGGCGCTATCAATGCTTCCCAACAATCAAACAAGGTATTTTTCTGCCCACTTGCTCTGATCAATGGACAAAACTTCTACAGAGACATTCCAATTTAAACCTCTTTAACTATTAACTCAAGGCCACCATCACATTTCAATATAGAACATTTAAATAATCAGAGGAATTTCAGGTCCGTTAAAGGTGCAGTCAGGCATCCACAGGGGCATACAGTTTAATCTGTTTTACTGCTGGTCCAACATTAATTTTCTCGTTATTAATGGATGGCAAAGCTGGTTTGTAGCCAAGGAAGCATAATTATTTAAAATTTTAGATGTGTTGCACTTCACAGCTCTCAGCTGCTAAACTGCCAGGAGTGACACTTCTGGAAAGCAGACCATTTCTTTAACACATTTAAAAGAGAATACCCATATATTCATAAAACAGCACCATTCTTTTTATCTATTTACTGTTTCAGTGTCTGAATTGAAAATTTTCCCTCTTTGACATTAAAATGACTGTAATTAAACAACAACAAAATCAAACTACAAAAGTGAACTCAATTTGACATGTCGTTTACTGGTTTTGGCAAAGGATTAAGAACCAGGGATCCTATGTAGTATTTGTCTCTGGCACAGAGTTACTACTGCATGGCCTAGAGTGACAGCATCTCAATCCTTCAATTCTCCTAAAATGAGCTTTCAATCCCTAATGTTTAAAGTTTCAAGTTCTTACAACTCATTTTCAAGGTACTTTTTAAGCCGTCCTTTTCTAATAAAGTGTCGTACCAACGGCTTTGATTTCTGCTCCTCTTTTCTACACTGTTTGCAAACTTCTCCTCCATCCCCTCTCCCTTGCACTGCTGGAATTATGCCACCATTCATTCAATCAACCACCACAGCTTGAAAAGTCTCCCACTTGTCCACTGAGAACTCCTTTCTCTCCTTCTTAAGCCTATTTCTTTGGCATCTTTCTTACCACTTTGCCCTTAACTCTGTCAGGATCAAGTCTCACATCCTGTATCTTTCCTGCTTTATGTAGAGCCTGTCCTGGGCCACAAACACATCCCATTCCAAACTTGCAAGCTAGCTGTATGTATTTACACTGCTCTGTGCAATATATCTAATTAATTACTTACATATATAATAGAACTTACCTCCCCCATCTCACCAGTTTAAAACTTGATGCTACTCCCAATTTGAAGGTGTCCTCAGCTACAGCCACGTGTGACTTCATTATTGTACTTTCAGTTTGTTTTTAAGGGCTTGTCTCGAAAAATATTGTGTCTATTGCTCCCTCTAAAATGCTAAGAAGCCCTGACAGAATCCTGTAGCTGGTAAACACTTCCATGCCTACATTTAAGATGTGAAAAGCTCTTCTTGAAAAACACTGTCCCAAGAAAAGACCACCGCTAAGCTTTTGTAGCAAAATGTCCTTTTCAGTGGCTGTAAGTCTAGTTACTTGCCTTAACGAACTGTGAACTGAAGCACAACCTCTACAAACAATTCGAATACAGGATAATTCTCATCTTTCCTGGCTACCCACAGCCACCTACTGGATTTTTTGTAGATACAGTTCTTGGCAGTGAAGCTTTCCCTCCCCAGCCTAACAGAGAAACGAGGCACAACCCTTCGAGTAACAGCAGCGAGTAAGAGCGAAACGCGTTTCACAGAGATGTGCAAACTCCCACTCTTAACCCAATTCCCCAAAGAACTACAAGCAATAACACATTTGTACGTGTGCCCCCAGTAACAAGGAATAGGAGCAAAGACATGAGAGCTCTGCCGCTCATCAGGGGTCTAACACTGCACTCCAGCTCCAAACCGGCTACTCCCAGATCCACAGCAGAAGGAAAAATCTGAAACTGGGAGGTCCTGCAATAAGTTATTGTCTTGTACTATTACAGTTACTATGCAACTAGGGCTTTTTGAAGGAGTTCAGGTCACAGGCTGTGCCAAACGCACCGCAGAAGAGAGAAAGGAGAAGGCAGAAGCATCTGAATGCAGCCCGTTGTGACCGCGGTGCCCGCAGCGCCGGGGCTGCCGCCTGCCTTGCTGGGACAGAGGTTGGAAACCCCGGGTGGAGAACAGGAGGCTGTGACCAGTTTGGGTTCTGCACTGCCAGTTAACACAGGTGAAAAAGAGGAATTCAGACGTAGGTACAATTTCCTGTTCTGTTTGCCTCAGTAGCTCAGCCTAACTTCCAAAATTATTCACTCCATTAGTCTGCATAGTTTCTGCTTCTATAGAAAGCGGAACGGGAGAGGAAGAAGAGCACTGCAGTTCACACTGAAGACAGGCAGTGTCCCAGCACCCTATCTGAACAGCGAGGCTCTCAGAATTAGTGGACATATCTACAATTTAGGGCTAATTTCTCTACCCTTTCCTTGTTGTGCACATGACATATCTCTGTGTTTTCACGTTCCACTTATTCACACATAAGCATCCTTAAGTAACTGGTATGAAGCTTGCAAAGTACCCTTCTGTGTAAGGATTAAAAACAAAAGCTAAGCCGGTTAGTCCCGTGGAAGTCTGATTTATACAGTTTATCTTCAGCAAAGGCCAGCTAGCCTGGTTCTGTTTCTCAGGATAAGCCAGAAGCTGTTCTCTGCTCGTGTCAGACTATCCCAGCCCAGCGGCACAGAAGAATAGATGAACTCAAAGCAAAGGCAGCCGTGTGCTCGGTCGCCACAGTGGATAGCTGGCATCCCTCCCCCTGCTCGGAAGGAACGGTGCCAGCTTTAAGAACAAAAATTAACTGTCTCGAATTTTTATAAGGGCTGAGAAGTAAGCATCTCAGCGACCTGGCACAACGACAGCGTACTGCCTGGAAAAACGCTACCAGAGTTCAACTGGAGGCGGGGGATTTCACTTCAGACACCGGGGTTATTCACCCTAACACCCACTTACAGCACCGCTGCACGAACCCAGCAGCCAGAACGTGCGGAGATTTCACAGTTTGAGAGAGCCCGTTCCCTTCCTGCCTCGCTGCCGCCCGCTCCGCAGCCCTGAGCGAGGCAAGTTACGCCGCTGGGACGCGCACGGTAACTGCAACGGGCAACGAATGCCACCTCATTTCCATAGGAAATCCTCCTTCTGCAACATACACGAAGGTGTAGAGCAGGGTAAAAGACAAGCAGGCTGTAAACTCTCTTCTGTCTTACCAAGGTGGTATTGGTTAAAAAAAAAAAGAAATTTAAAAAAAAAAAAAAAAGAAAGAAAAAAGGGAAAGAAAGGCAGGCTGGTGTTGCCTGGGAGGGAAGGCAGCACATCCACACCCAGCACACCTCTGCAGCACCCTTCCTTGGTGGGACTGCTGCGACCACCGTGATCCTACAGCGTCTGTGTCAGGGAGAGCAAGTGATATAAAACATACCTTCCTTTGCAAGCTGGAAAGGATCTGGCCCTGCCTCCCCTCTACAGGCAGAGGGGAAAGAAACTTATTGACCCATGCACTAGATAAATGAACAGACTATCCATTAACTAGCAAATTGCACAGAATTAAATTATGCTAGAGACAATAAAATGAATACGACTTTAAAGTGTTCATTAGAACTGTCACCAATCATCTAAAATTTAACCTATAAACCACAGCTATCATCCACATATCATACAAAAAAGCTTGCCAAAAAACATAACTAACCTCTGCAATGATCGGTAATTTTGACATACGGTAAATTTTGGGTTTAATTGGAATACCTACAATTGAGTATAAAATATTGTCCTAGGCAGGAAAAGAAACCAGCTAAGTTTGGTCATATATAAAAACTTTGGTGTTGGAGAGTATCTGGGTATTAGTGACAAAAATATTAATTAGAAAGTACTTTCTTCGACAACAGACAGAGGTTTTACAATCACAAAATACAGTGTTTCCATCTAAAACCCTGACTGCATCAATATCTTCACTGTTTTTACTGGAATCAAAATCTGAAACATGGGAAGTAAAATTTGTGATTTCTTAGTTACACTCAACACACAGTCCAGCTTCCTTTGCTCTTTCAATACCTGCAGGAAAAGGCAGCCTCTGGGTAAAACACACATTTATTTGTGTCAAATCTAGTCTAATCAAAAACTCAAGTTAACCTAAAAAAGAATATTCATCCTTGTGCTTCATATTTCTCTAAATCCTAGAAAATCCCAATTTTATGACTCTAAACCATACCAAATAAACAGAATGCACGTGTCAGTTACAACACTGACTCCAAATGCTGAGAGGTAAATTCCCTTTTCAGTTAATCTTCTCAAAAATTCTGTCCCACATGAGCCACATTTTGTGGACAAAAGATGCTACTGTAGGCAAGATATTTTTGCCTAAAAATAAAAAAAAAAATTTAAAAAGGCAGACACTGAATTACAAAAACAGGGGGTTTGGTTATTTCCAGGCCAGCTGATAACATTTGCTACAGCAAGATGAGCAGCTGGTCTAGACTGAAAGGCTGAACCAACTGTTTCCTGTCACATTTAACAGCATCATTTAAAGCCTCAGTATTAGGAGGAAGGTGAAAAGAAATTCTGTGTAATCTGTATTAAACCCCCGATCTATGTAACTTTCAAAATCCAAATAATTTACCATTTCCATGAGCCGAATTTTACAGTTTGTCATGAAATCTGGCTTAAGAGAAATGGTAAATATAAGGGAAAAACCTATCTGTCTGGAACTGATTTCTGAAACACTGATCTTATTTTCTTCCTCATGGATTCTACTTTTTATTGTATTATCTCTGGCTGTGCAGAACTTGCACAAGTGTGGACAATAATGCATTTAGCAACTAATATTATTTGTACTAAACCTGAAAGTTTCTATAATTTGCTTTTAAATGGGGTGAAGTAAAGACAATGCACTAAAACTACAGCCCCGCAGACTCTAAGATTACTCTTAAAAGCACATGTAACAGTTTCTATAGTAGGAATAGATGAGTATAATTTACACACAAGTTGGTTTTAATTATCACAGATCATAAAGGCCTTTATACCTCCGATCTGTCAAAACGAAGAGAGGAATTCTGTTAGTTTTTGCCATGTTAAAAATCTGTAAAAGTATCCTCCCTTCTGGCCTCCGAAAACTCAGATCCTTTGAGCGTGACCAGTTTGCTAAAAGGACCTGAAAGCAGATTCCACGACACTTCTCAGCTGTGTGATTTACAGACGTTACACTTTGAAAAGTCTCACCAACCGTGGCTCCGTTTGGCATCTGAAGGGACTACCTCTCACCACCCAGAGCGAGCCCCGTCCGACTCGCGGGGCTGAGCCGTAGCGCTGCCTGCCAACATCATAAATGCTGCCATTAAAATATTTGTTTTAATTCTGACCTCAGAGTCACAGCTAATAAACAAGAAAGGCAATGAGAAATTGAAAAACAAACTAAATGCAGCTGTTGGACTGGACGTTTCACAACTGCGTTTAACTGCATCCTTTAATTTCACTTCTATGAATAGAAGCCATACACCACAGCTCGCATGCCAGCGAGTCAACCGAGCAGTATTTTCTTTTTGAGTTCATTTTGCAGCGTTATTCCGTCATGTACATTTTACTGTATTTTTAACTTTCCCTTTGAGATGCGATCTGCAAACAATGGCTAATTATTTGCTGGTGGTTTCTCATCAGAACACCCGCTCGCAACGGACAGCGTTTGTCTCAGCTTGCCATAATCTTCCTCACACACAAGAGCAACAGAAGTTGTTGCTGTATGGATAGTACGTGTCTGGATGCGTGTCAGTCCAGAGCCCATTTCAACACGGCCAGCGACCAGAAGATTCAAGTTTTAGAAGCGGCATTTAGAAACTCTTTAGAAAAGCATTACAAAAATCACACCAAAGAACTACACAGGAGTGGGATGTGAAGCTTAAGCTGTTCTATGGACTTCCCCAAACCTACTTGTACGTCTTCAAAACCGAAAGTATTATTATTTTAATATGTCTTTATAACAACCAAGGAAAATAACTTTGCAGAATGCACAGGACAACAAATGCTAATTAGATAATCAGGAACCTGAACACGAAAGAAATCCACTTAGAAAAGGGAAAAAAGAGGCCGCATCCTTCTAAAATTCTAGATACAAATAAAGAATCAGATGATTAAAAATTAGGACAGTAAGAAAGCCAGAATTTCCAATTTATGTTGGAATGTATTGCTTGAGTGTGGAGGAAAATGCAGATAATTATATTTTGCAAAACAATACAGCACACGCTGGTGGTTTTTTTCAAATATGTACCATCCTCCTCTTCTCAGTTTCCAGGTGAAAAGATAAGAAATAGCACCTCAGAGCCCACCAAACTTAAACCCTTTGTTTCCTTTACGTGTGGGGGACATATTTTCATTTTGAAAAAAATTTTTTCAAAATCAATAACCATTTATTTCAAACATGTGGAAATCCAACTTCCAAAGTAGATCTATTGCTCTAGAACTTTAAACTGAAATGTCTCACAAACTAAAAAATAAAGAGAGGAAGCAGAGCTGATGCTCCTCAAAGCACACCGAGGTCTTAATTCTCAGTGCCATCAGGGTATTTGCATCCGTAACTTAGCTCGAGTCTCAAGACCTTACATGAAAGTAAAACAGTGACTGCTTTGGACCAATATTAAAAGGACTAACAATAAACCAAAGCCTTTGAATGAAGCCGTGCGCAGACATTTCCATAACAGATCACGCCAGAGGTCTGTGTAGCCCAGTGCATTTATTGCCTTTAACAACAGCAATCATCTCCGTGTCTGCGATGGAAGAAGGAACAAAGTGAATTAGTTTTAATAGACTACGGCTGACATCAGAATTGGTGAGGTTTTTTCCTCCTTTCTAAATCACAGCCTCTAATAATACAACATAATGAAAAACGAGGATATTTGTACGGTTCCTTCAGTCTCCAGTCTAGACACTCACTAGTTTAGACTAATCCAGTTTACCATTGAGCAACTGATTCTAATTGGTAACATTTAATCCTTTCCCTTCCCTCTCCCCATTTCCTCTCCCCATTTCAGACCCTGCGTACACTTACAGTTCCTGGCAGACTATCATCAACACGTTAAAAGCTTGGAGGCTGTTCTGTAAACATCGTAATTTAAGTAACCCCCTACGGTGTATTCCTTCCTTTTGTGAACTTCCAAAATTTAGTCCACGGCACCTTCAGCCAGAGTTCAGATAATAAGGGCCTGTCCATTTACAATTTGGAGCAGGCAGGATTCTTCTGTGATACTATGACTATGACATTCTGCAAATGACTTGTACCTAGCTTTGTTATATAAGCATATAAATAAAGAGATATTATATGTAAAAAAGTATTATATACATACAAAAGTTTAAAGCCTCCTAATTACAAATTCTTGAATGACATTGACAGAAATAAATAAGAAAATAGTTACCAATTTTTTTATCCTGGCTACATTTTCATTACGAGAAAAATTCAGCCATAATAAATAGAGACCTTAGTGTCTATATTGCTGGTTTGCATTAGCTAACAGAAAGTTGTTACCAGTTGTACAATCGTTACTGACTGTACCTAATACTGACATTTCTAAATATCTTATATTTATAGAATGGAAAAGGTCAAATCACCACTGCAAGGAGCTGTGGACAGCTATATTGTCCTTTAAACCACAGCAACAGCCCCCACGTGTTCATCAAAGAAAAGAAATCATGCAGGTGACATTACCTGCAACTCAGTGTAGCCAACAACACCCTAGATTATTTTTGCGTGGCGAAGGTGTATTGACTGTAATATTATTACTACTGAACCCTTGGTATCAAGATTTTCTTCAGAAATAAAAAAACAAAAGAGGAAAAATATGATTTGTAGGTTTGGGAGCATATCTACAGAGATACAGACTGAAAAGTTACTCTAAATTACCTACTGTGGATTAGTAAACAGCACTGATTTTTTCTCTGGGTGCTCTGTCCACAATAAGCTTTCCTTCAATTCATCCAAAACTGAATATTCGAGCTAAAATTAATGAAATCACTGTAACGCTAAGTAAAAGCATCCACACAAAAGCCTAATGGGATTTTCATTAAGTGAATTAAAGTAACTGTTCTTACAGTCTCTTTGTAAGTATAAGCCTCTTGTTTCCACTACATCAACGTACATGCCAGAGGTACATTAATACAGCCCCCAGCCTATTAATATTACTTCACTTCCTTGTATTATTATTATTATTACTACTATTATTATCTTGAAAAGTTTTAATAAAAAGGCTTAAAGTCTTCCTAAAAGTTAGAAGCTGCCTTCCTTTGTTCTGAAGTGGAGGAGCAGCCACGGTGCTCTTCACTCTGTCTACAGCAGCTGCTTTGCTGGGCGTTCAGAGCTGCACTAAACATTCTGGGGCCGCAGGTCCCGTCCCCCGCCCCGCTCTCTGTGTGCCCAAGAGATGCGACTCGCAAGGGATCCTTCTCCATGAGGTTGAAGAAATAGAATTCTTCTCCCAACTAGCTATAAACCAGTGCTGTAATCCAAAGACATCCAGCGCCTGCCATTCAGAAGGGCTCAGCCTACGGTCTGTCGGCCACAGCCCCCCGCAGAATTCATCCGGCTTGTTGGCCGCGTCCAAGCCGCGCGAACGGTTCTGCTGGCAGGAGCCCACTCCTGGTCATCACCTGCACCGGGACCCCCCTGCTCCTTCCCTTACACACCCGGCTGCCTGCCACAGACCGCGGCGTGACCGTCGCTTCGCGGCAAGGGGCTGCGGTCAGAAAGAAATAAATGCCACGTGTAGGCACCGCTTGGTAAGCGAATCTACGGCAAAATCAAACCCCTTCTTCCTTTCCACGCGCAGCCCCTCTGCCCCGGCACTCGGCACTGCCAAAGGCTTACTGCAACATTTATTTACTTGCTCCAACATCGGACGGATGGCTGAAAATCCAACCCCGAGTGCCTCAGAAGAGGGAGCTTCTCTTTGTGCAAGTCACAAGAGCAGCCACTAGCACATCAGGCATTATATAAATAAATCATGATTTTTGACATGCAATAAAGTGTATAGAAAAACTCTGCCAGTTTCCTATGGAAGAAAATGAGATGTGAAATACTTCTATTCTGGCAATTAAAAAAAAAAAAAAGAAAAAAGAAAAAAAGAAAACAAGTAACAGTGCCAAGTCA
>WTSP01010631.1:0-79043 GCA_025331215.1 Actenoides lindsayi | reverse complement strand
CTGGCAATTAAAAAAAAAAAAAAGAAAAAAGAAAAAAAGAAAACACGTAACAGTGCCAAGTCACCTGAACTTGAAACTGGGAATTGGATTTATTAAGCGCACTTCCAAAACCAGACCAAGAATGTTCTATAGGAAGTGTGCCCGCTGGCCAGAGGAAACATTGCCACCAAAGCTGACAACACGACTGGCAAGAGAAGGGATTAAGGAGGCTCACATCATAATTCTTATTTTAACCACTAGAATGAGGACCCAGTTAGTGTTTCCTGTCTGTTTCCCAAAGACTGTCAGCAGCAAATGGCAAAGGAGGACTAGTTCTTTTTCACTTTTATTGAAGGAATCTGAATGTTAAATGTTAAGCAGAGAGGCAATAACAATAAACGCAGGGACCCAGCTTTTAGAAATTCTGCAGGACTGAGGCATTTTGTAGATGAGAAGCCTGGCCTCAAATTTTCAGCTGCAGCACTAACACTCCCCTCCCCTTCCCCCCTCTACTCCCCAAAAAGCAGCAACCCACTCCCCACAATAAACCATCACAACTGCTTTTGAAACTACAATTTGATGTACGCAGGAAAAAACGCAGAGAAAACCTAAACTACCAGGAACTGCAGTTATTCTACTTTATGTTTTTATTTTGGTTTGGGTTTTTTTTCTACTATTAAATATGACTTGCTGTATGTCTTAGACCAAGACTTTTTTTAGTCTCCCGAAGATCAACTGACTCAGAAGCTTTCATTAACATATGGGTCTGGAGGAGGTATACAGGGACGTGCTAGGTAGCATCAAAACCACCAACCCCCAAACTCTGGTTCCCCCTAAGCACACACAAAAATGGTATCTCAAGCTTGTTATTCGATTATTTAACCAGACTTGCAGAGTCGCCGTAGATCTAATATAAAAAAAAAAAAAAAGCAAGCTAACTGTATGCCAAGTTTCTTCTTTCTTTGAATACCTCAAAAACAGGAAAGAAAATAATTCAATAGATTTGCCTTGAATTTAAACAAAAAAGAGATCTAATGCCAGCAAAAGTCACCATAGAAATGTCTACAGGGCACGCTACAACGCTGCACAGAAACACCCCAGCTTGCGCTCTCATGATTCTTGCCTGGTATTGCAGCTACAGCAAAAGGCTGGGTGCGCTGCAAGCTCTCCTTGCAGCTAACCCAGCTCAGAACTCCACACAGAGTTTTTACCTCGCTGGGAAGAAAAAAACAGCCCCAAAGCCTCAAAACCAAAGCAAAACAAACAAACAACAGCAACAAAAAAAGACTCCCCATCAGCAAGAGTCCTGCCATCGTTTGCAACAGGCCCAGAACAACTCCATATATTTTGGACAGGCCAAGTGCAGTAAAGCATTTCTTCTTGGTTTCAAAATGAAGGATTAAAGAAAAATATGACTGCCATTTACTGACATTAGTGAGACTCCTTCCTTCCCACTGGATTGTTTTCTGCTAATCCTACAATGAAGCAATATATTTCACCTTCCCAGAAGCTATTCTCATAACGACGCCCATAAATTCTGCACTATTATCACAATTAACTTACCCCTAGCAAGCTCCTTGTTCCCTATGAAAACAGAAATGGCAGAAGCACCCCAAAAACATATCCTGCTGGCAACTGATGCATTTTAAATATAGCTCCAAGTGGCCGTAGCACTGCTGTACTGGTTCATTACACAAAACTCATGCACATCCATCTCCCATAACCACTGACTTGCAGTGGTTTCCAGTGACACTGGTGGCCTTGGTTCAGGTGGGTTTATTTCCCAAATACCATCCTGTCAGTTTTTAGAGACCTGAATACCTGTGGAGCTCAAGGGCGCTGGGAATGAAATTAAGCTCTTCGATCACCTATAGAGAGTAAAACAGTTCACTGGAACAGATCAGTGTTCTCTGTTTGCCTTTACAGCAAAGGTTTGTAGCTGCCGTGTTCCAGCACAGCATCGCAGGCACTGCTGGAAACACAGAGGCAAAGTGGTTTTCCACTACAACCAGCCAACAGACTAAGCCAGTATCAAAAGCCACCTCTTGTTCTGCCCTGCTCTGTAACAAGATCAGCTTGACTGGCCATATACCACTACACAATGGATGAAGATGATGTTACACCCCCAGCTTCAAACAAAAATCTGCCTTGATGTTAAATAAAGAACACCGAATCCTGCGTTAAGTGCTGCTTTCATACTGTAAGCAGCTGAGGTAATAGTTTTCAACTGTTTTGCTACTGCTGTACCCAGAACACGTGGTACAATTCAATACCTTGCTGGGCATTGTCCCTCCTGCAGATACCTCATAACATACACAATCTGCAATTAGTGGAAAATAACCCCAATTAAAAGCAGCGTTTTGCCATTAAGTCTCTTACTGCACCATTAGAGCCAAGGTGAGAGTTTGCTGTATCCTACATAAGAATTGTCATTTTAGTACCTGAGCAAATCAAAAGAACTAGATTATGAAACGAGTAAACCAATAACATGCAATTTAAAAAAGAACAAGTTAATTTGCTTTTGCATAAAAATTATTCCCTTGAAATTTATACAATCAGAAAATCGTCTTAAGGAGGCATTTAATTAGTATCTATAAAGCATTCTAATTTATGCAGCTGTATGTATTTCACTTCATTAGCATTGCTGAACTTATTATTCAGTTCTCTTAAGTATCAGAAGAAAAGTCAGCCAGATGAGAAGACAGTTTTTATCTCAAAAACTCACAGTGAGAAGTGCTGTGAACTGCTCACCACTATTAAAGAGTTCTGACATAACAGATGGGATGTCAGAAAAAGCCCAGCTGGTCAGTAACTAAAAAGGTAAGTGACAGACATTTATTTTCATTCTTTGAAATGTGACTTCACCCTCAAGATCTTCGTGGCCTTTGCTACAGTTGAGAAACTGTGAATTTGGGCAAGTGGAAGCTGTTGATTCACTGGCCATTTCCCTGACAACTATTGCAGTCAGCCAAACCCTTTTTTTTTTTTTTTTTTGCTATCTATAGATGAAGTAGTAAATATGTTAATTGTCAAATTAGTAAGACATTAACAGACAAGGTTTGTAGAGATCTCTGCTGCTCGTAGTCATTGTTATTTACAAAGAGAAAGAAGAGGAATAAATACTTCAGAGGAGTTTCTTAAAAGTGTTTTCAGATTGTAGTGATTTTAGTCAGCAGAGAGGGTAGCATCGCAAACTCTTTGTCAACATGCTGGTAGTGTGAGCTACTTTAAGAAACAATGCCAGTGAAATGATCCATTCCATTTTCATATTTATGGAGGAGTACAATTTAATACACATGCTGATCCTCTGGATACCAGAGCATCTGGATTCCTGGCTGGCAGGATACCCAACAGAAAAGAACACCTCAGTAGCTCTGCTACATTCAAAGCGGCAGACTGAATCTTCTCACGCACACCACACTGTAACTGTTGCTTAAGTTTGAAGTTTCCAGAACAGACAAATGAACCCAGGTATTCAACACTCCACAGGTCCAAAGTCCCAGCAGCAGCGAGCAGATACTTGCACGTATCACAACGGGATCCAGAGCAATGGAACACACACCTAGGATATTTTACTGTCTTCATCTCCTTTACAACTGTCACATTAAAACAGTAAAATAACTTACCACTTGGGTTAAAAGCCATGCAGCAAATGGGCTTTTCGTGAGCGGGGAAGTGGGCCACGATACCGTCACTGTCAGAGTCCTCGCTGACAAGGACCTGCACAATATTAACAGAGACAAAGGAAGGTGGGAATTAAAAACACACCAAACAGAAAATACCAACTCCCTTAGAGGGGAATTGTTTTGTAAGATATACACAGTGGTATGAATTAGAAATATAACTAAAACAAACAACCTTATAATTTTCTTTTTATAAAGTGACATGAGACACACTCAAATAACCTGCTATGCACTTTATACACTTTATACCTGGATTCCCTATTTATTTATCCTATTCAAATACGGCAAAAATGGAAGAATATTCCTGTTTAGCTACATAAAGTATCAACGGCTGCATAGCAGCTTATTACAAAAGCAGACAGTTTGCAGTGCGCCAGGAAGCTACATTTAAGGTCTCCAGTGCTGTTGGTTGCAGCGAGGGTTGTGACCTCTCTGTATGGCTATAATCGAGAGGGCCTATTGCTCAGATTTGTGACAAGAGTTCTCCTGCTCCTTCACCTCTCCCGTGGCCAGGAGCTCCCATTCCACCGCTGGGCAGCAGCGGGCGCTTGGACTAACGTAGGGAAAGTCGGGGCGATGACACTGCAGAGCACACACTGTTCGCTACCTGGAAACACCACAGGATTTTCTCTAAGCAATAACAAAAAAATCACATAATTGAAAGAAAAACAAGAGGTAGCACAGTGGTTTGGTTTGGTTTGGTTTCAAAAAGAAGGGAATATTTAACCATTATGTAAGTCAGTATTTTCTGTGGGAGGATTTAAAGTGTAGGTGGCAAAAAAGTGGACAAATGGACCAAACCCCACTCCAGCAAAGTGGATTTGTTTTCCACCAGTCGCAGAGCTGCAGGAACAGTGCAGTTTGCATCCTCTTAATACTTGAAGTATCTGGATTTCCGAAGGACACAAGAAACGCCAAGGACCAGGAGCGTGTACGGAAGCAGCGCACTGAGAAGTGCACAGCTAGCAAGAATTCTCCCCATCTTGAAATTGCCCCAATGGACATTAAATAACAGGATTACAAAGGTTGTTTATCAAAAACCCTTCCAAAAAAGCGCTGTTGTAAAATATCTTCTTGTGAACAAAAAAGCAATTAAAAGGTAGGAAAGTTTTCACGATGGAGGGAAATTAAGGAGAAAAGGAAATATCTGGACTGAGATCTCTGTTGCGCAACATCTTCTGGAGAAAGGGACAAAGGATAAGATTTCATTTTTTTAAACACAAGGCTGTTTGAAGTTGACAAAACCACCTGGGCCAGTCCAAACTGAAGCTGCCTGTGAAGGTGCAAAAGGACCTCCAGAAGAACACGGCGTTACCATTGTCTAATTGTATGAAAAGGAAAATACATTCTTAGATCTACAGAAGAGAACCAAAAGGTGTGCAGCCAAAACATAGGCAAGAGCTGTAAAAGTATTTTATTCCTTGGTTACATCATGTTAGTGACTAAATTAAGTAAAACAGTGAGAAAGATTTGTCAGAAAGGGACTTATTAAAAGGGTTTCTGTGGTGAGCAAAAACCACCCCCTTAACAAGGCAGTGCAAAATATCCCATTCTGAGTTCAGAATAATTTGTCTGCTGCTTCCAAAATAATCTCAAAGGTTTGTAATACTTCCTATTCCTAAACAGATATCAGAATAATTTGAAGATATTTTTATGCTTCAAAAAGAGAAATCATCTTTAAATGTTTAAAGAAGTCACGTAATATGGATGAAGAGGCCTGCGCCTGACTGACTTGAAATGTTCAAATTACTTGGCACTGTCACATAAGCACAATTATGGTTTTGCTTTCCGTTGTCAGCATTTCGTGCTTATTCCAGAACCACTAACCAAAGGGTCTGGAGATCTTCCTAAGAGCTTTTCAAAGAAACAGTGTTCTTTCCTCAGCCTATAGAAACGGCACTAAAAACTCCTATACATCATCTTTTCACAGCTTCCACTTTTGGGTAACTTGAGAGGAAAATGCTTAGGGTAAGACTAATTAAAGATACATGATAATGATAAAGCAACACGATAAACCAGCTTTACAAAAGAAATAGGTTCTATTAAATCCAGTTTGTTAAACGACAAGATTTAATTCTAGAAACCTGGAGGTATCAACAGTTTCTGAACCACTGCTACAAACAGTTCCACAGCCTATTTCACACGCATCGTCTTCTCCAGACTGTAATCTGGATTAATTCAGCATGGTTTTGGTGTTTTGGTTTGGGTATTTTTGTTTGTTTGATTGGGGGGGGGAGGGGGAGTTGTTTTGTTTTGTTTGGGTGGGTTTTTTTGTTTTGCTTTGTGTGGGTTTGGGTTTTTTTTGGTTGGGTGTTTGTTTTTGTTTTAAAGAAAAAAACCCCAAACCAAACAACTAATCATAAACGCACCACTGTTATCATCCCTACAGCATAACCCCCCCTATGTAACACACAAGGAACACTCTGGGTCATAAGACAGCCTTGGAATAGTTTTCCCCTGGAAATATGAAACAAAGCAAAAATTTCACAACGTTAGAAACTGAGAAGCACCTCAGACATAGCCAATCACACAGCAAAGCCCAAACCTATCCTCTGTATGCTACGCTAACTGCTTCCATGATTTAAAATGTGGTGGGGGGTTTTCTCAATCACTGCTTAAAATTATCTTCAAAAAACACCCCCTGTGTTTAGTCTAAAAGGAGTTTTTAAAAATCTTCACTTTTCTCTGTGGAAACTGCTTTTTCAGGTATAGCAAACCAGTCCTTATTTTGTCTGTTACACAATTCCATTGTTGTGATAGAAACAGAAGGAACAACAACTTATCAACATAATGTCCAACGGAGAAAGAAAGAAAAGCCACTGTGAGCTGGTGAATCCCAACAACCTTCGCCTGCCACCAAGCCTGGCACGTGCAAAGCTTCCCTGATAGGAAGGCAGGGGAAAACTAAAAAGTACATCAAAGGAATTCCAGTAGTTGACTTCCCTACACTACCAACGGAAGAAAAGCCTCTTTGGAAACGTCCCTTCCAAAGCCTACCACAAAAAAAAAAAAAGACTGGCTCACATCTCACATGCCAATTTAGAGGTCACACAGCTCTAAAAATCATAGTATCATTTTCACTATTGTATATAACATGAGAAAGATAAATTAATGCTGATATAACCCAAGATGCTTTATACCAGAATACGTTTTCTGTGTTGGAGATCCTTAACTGGCTACAACTGCCTCGGTACAAGAGGGCTTGTATTTGGATAGATCAACCAGCACAGATTTCATGCAGACAAGGATGAAGACCAGAGCTGCACAGTCATGAAGAACTATTCAAGGCCTCTGTCACGCAGGCTGCACAGCTTTTGGAAACCCCTTCTTGCAAAGGCTGAAGTAGAAGGCACTATCTGCAAAGGTGCTGGAGAGAACGATGTCCGTAGGCTAATAAATGGCATATTAAATCAATACTGACGTTGTACAACTGGTTCCTTTTGGCCAATTTATGGTTTCTTACCACCGAAAAGAGCAGAGTTGGAAATTTTTCTTGGAAGTCAAAACAAATTGCCCAATAACACATGCAAGTGCTGTCAAAAAGCTCAAAGGAAGCGGCTCGCTCAGCCTCCCGACGCACAGAGCATACAAAGTCCACAGGAATCCTGAGGCTGCAGTTTTTTTCATCCCAAATAGGTTTCATTCTCCAAGGTAGTGGCCTCTAACCACTACACTATTAAAAGACCTTGCAAAGCCTCTCATTGAGAAAGTTTCATAAATCTTGACATTACTCTTATAATTGCATAGTCGCTGAGGTTCCCGAGGATGCTCAACTCTCCTCCTCGCAGAGTCCCCCACCATCACAAACACAAACACCGCTTTAAGAAAACCAACCAAAAAGAAAGAAACACCGAGGCTCTTCTACCAGACAGCCCCTGCAAACCAGCACTCGGCCTATTGCTGATGCCCAAATCGTCTCTTATCACGAGACCTGCAACAGGATTCTCTGAGAAGCTGCCCAGCTAGCAGAGCCCAGAACCGGCCGCGCTGAGCGGACGCCGCAGCTCGCTCAAGCCGGCTCTATTAAAGTTCAACAGAACACTGTAGTTGATGGATGATGAATCAAGTCCTCTTTATCGTGCTCTAAAAGAGAAACAGACAACACACCTAAGGGATCATTACATTTATTATCGGAAAATAGCGTTTGCTTTGAGGGCAAGAGATAGCTGAAGCCGAAGCTTTCTTCTCCTAGGCCATATTTTTCTTCATTCGTTGTATTTTCCATACTGCTGACCAGAAGCCACTAGTAATTACGACTTCAATTATTTTAATCTTTAGAGGCAAATTACACCACTTATCCCAGTGGAGACATGTTTTTAAATAAAACATGAAAGTAACACAAATAAAAATGGACACAAATCTAATCAAGCGGGTCCTACTCTTAATAAAGTTAAGAAAGAATAATCCCATCATCATCATAAAAAATAGGTTTGGCAATATTGGCGAGTATGAATATTGTATACTAACAGCTCTTTGCAATGTGTACTTATTAAGGCCTCCGCTGATTAAATAGCTGAAGTTCGGGCAGTGTCCGCTCTAGTTTGGACGCACAAAAACCAGCCCCCTCCACACCCACCCCTCCCCAGTCAGCCTCCCCCAACTTAGAGCTGAGGTCAAACATCAGTGGAAAAGGGCTAAAAGTGATAAATCTGTGGCATTAACTACTGCACTCCTTTTAATAGAATCCAGCATAAACTCAAACCAGCCTTGTGCTCAGCCTGAACCATTTATCTGAGACAAAAATGTCTTCTTGACAAAAAACAGATCTCCTTTAATAAAAGTAAGGCAGACAGTATTATGCTCTGAGGGAATCCTGTTGCTCTTTTTATATTTATATATAAAAAGAATTCTTCTGTAATACACGTAGATATAAAGACCGAAGAAAATTGATGCCAAATATATGAGCATTAGAACATCAAATTAGCCTTTGTGAAAGCTGCTCTTAGAAATAAAAAGCAGCGGTGTTAATGACCAGTGGAATTACACGTGTAGTTCAAGTTTTACTATTCAATACTCTTTCTTCTTTTAGCTTCTTTTTGCTTTAGACTGAAGTTTCACAACAATTCTCGCTCCCGATAAGCATCTCTATTTGGTTCAATTCTTATCAACTTCTTCCCAAACGAAAATGAACTTTTGAAACTGCAGCTTTTTTCCTGAAAATTCCTCTTTAACGCAATAAAAAGTTAATAGGGAACAGGAAAAAAAAAAAGCACCAATTGCATTTTAAAACATAAAAAGATCAACATGTTATCTTATTTTCGTAAGTTATTTTTAAAATATTTCCTCCTATTTTCGCGTGTTTTGGATGATCCGGGAAAGCAACACGACGCTATCTCATCAATCACCTCGGCCAAGCAAAAGCACTAAGAATCAAGTTTTCTATTTTGAAATGACCACATATTTCTCTGTCAACTAAATGTTAGATGTTGAACAGATTTACATTCAGTCACAAAACTGGCGACTTTTGAGCAAGGTCATTACTGCAGCCTCCACGTGGGTGGCCTAGCTGATGAATTAATTAAGAATACAGAAACAAAGGTCAAAAGAAAATAATTTTTCTTTAAAACTCAAGCCACTAAACTCTTACACATTTAATTCCAATTACTGAAGAAGAGGACATCTGTACAGCTTTAGTTTTATCCATTTCAACTAATTAACAGATTCAAATAAATAGTCATTACATCTAACTGAAAAGTTTGCTAACACTTCATTAGAAGGAAGTTTAAACAAGCACACAGCCTTGTTAACATTTTTTGGTTTACCACAAAGTTACTTGGGCATCTCGCTAATTATTTTTGCTCCCTTTACAAATATATCGTGACAGCCAACTTCAATAATTCCACATTCCTTTGCATTTATTTAATTACTTCATAATTCACATTTTCTTAAAGCACCAACAATTTTGAAAGTAGGGGCTATCATATAACAACTGCTGGCTGTGAGAGTTTTCTACAGTATCTACATTCATAAGGTTTATTAATAATATTTCCCCTACAGATCTAATCCTGAAAAATTACATTAGAAGACTTCTCTGGGTATTAAGTGTGTATTTTTCAGTGGTAAGCTGGCATTTCAGCCTCTGCCACGGCTGCACAGTACAATTCATGAAATGCACTGAGTTCCACTTCACGCTCTTTATATTGGAGACCTTTGAAATGGCAGATGTAATACAAAATTAGTGAAAAATTACAGCTGTAGTTAGTTTTTCTGACTTACAAAACACGCTCCTTAATCACCCTACTAGCAAATGATTCTGGATGTCCGGACACAAGCACGGAGGAGCTCACTTCATCTCCAGAACCTGCGTTGCTCTGCTCAAAGTGGGCAAGCATCGGTACTGTGCACTTATATATACTGAAAAAAACCCTGCTCCCCCACAAAAAAAGTGTTTATTTCTCCTTCCAAAGGACATGCTTGCTTGCCTTAAATTTACTGTCATCTTCTTGCATTTTCTTTCTCTTTTTCAAACAGATCTCTTCCTTTTTAAACTATATGTTATCTTCATGGTGTATTTTATTACTTGAAAATTGTTTTCATTGCAAGACCCAAATTCTCAGTTAGGTTACGCAGGTAAACAGAAATCTTTATTGACCTGAAGGAAGTGAGGTATTCCTTTTATATTAGGAATCTGCAGAGGATAAGAAAATAACTCATTTCTCCTTCTGAGATTCCCCCCATTTACACAGAGGCTGCTCACCTCTGAAACCAGGCACACAGGAATATATTTACAGGGCTGCTGGCCCAGTCTCTGATGGAAGGGATGCAAGGCTTTCAAACTGTTAATTCAGTCCGGAAAAGCCTTGGTAGGCATTACTAATTCTTGTGGTTTCCCAGGCTGGTTAGGAAGAGTGATGCTGGTAATGGGCACAGTCACCCAGCAGCATCCCCATCCAGCAGAAAGGAAATGCTCCAAAGCCGGCACCTTCATCACGGAGGAAGCAGGAATGCCACTAAGTGTTTCTTTGCACCCACCTAGACCTCTTATTTCCCACCTGGAATCTGAAAACTGGGATGCTAAACCAATAACGTGAGAAACATCACTGCTGCAGAGCATCAAGAGAACGGAGAGGAAGCCACAGAAGGTACTGGCTGCACCCTGCGCTCCTCACTCGGCTCAGTCCCTTCTGCTGCAACCAAAGCGGCAGCCCTACCGTAGTCTGGGTGACTGCTACCAGCAAACTGATTTGCTACCAGACAGTAAAATCATTTCAGAAATTACTAGAACGAGGAGGAACGGACGGAGCTCAGCCAGCCCGATTTCAAATCGGCACGAAGCTTCAGCACGACTTCATGCTGCAGCCTGTGAGCAATCGCATTCAGCTCAGTGAGACTCCTCACATCATTTAAGGGTCAGACTTGCTAAACTGCTTTCCTGAAGTTTCACTCAATTTACAATTACACTGTAAAAAAAAACCAGCCAGGGCTACCCAGCTAGCACACGTAGGTGCCATCTAAACTAGCACGTCAGTTCCGGCAGGCTCGCCAGCCTCTGCCAGCACCCAAGGACAGGGGCCCTGGCAGGCCCCTTGGGACAAGGGGATTCACACAACTGCCAGCAGCCAAACCTGCCGCGGTCAAACGAGGCTGCGCGGACAAAAACTCAGGTTCCCGCCTGGCAGTGGAAATACAGCTGGAGTGATGGACAAGAATTCAGTGGGGACTGTGAGCAGCTAGGACACTGCTCAGAGGAGAAGGTTCTTCACCGTGGCAGTCCTGAATGACAGTCCTTAGACCATGTATAAAGTGTGTTGGTTTTTTAATCAGCTCTCATTTTGGTAGATAAACATTAATATAAGCAAAACACTGCTAAAAAGTCTTCTGTATCCCAAAAATCTGGCAATGTAGAAGAAAGTTAATGTTTTTCTCTGGGAAAAAAAGATGTAATGTTAATTCTGAAAGCAAGTCTCAGCACCAGAAATAAATTATTAATTCAGTAGCGTATTAAAACTTCAGATCACCAAAATATGAATGCAAGACATACAATCAGGGCATCTAACTCAGAGCCTCTTTCCCTAGAGATTTAAGGCAAAAATTACTGGACTAGAACTGGTGGTTTATTTCTGTTCCAGCAGCAGTATTTGGACAAGGCAAGCGTTACCATTTTCACAACTACTTTTCCATAGTGCCCTTTAGGCTTGATAGCTCCCTGCTATTGGTAGGGTCAGAGGACGTTCATAAAGTCTCTAAATCATACATAACTAGAATTAAAAACCTAAAATCTATCATATTTTCCCCTAGGCCTATGCAGAAGAATCAAAGGACAGACAGTGACCATCAGAAATAACGACTGCATTAAACGAGGCTTCATGAGAAATTTATGAAGCAAAAAAATCATCTTTTTTTTTTTCCTGGCAGTATACAAAGACCCAAAAAGACTTTTTTTTCTTCAGTAAACCAAACCAAAATGCAACAGTCAACAGACATTTTAACACCTGACTCTAAGGTGTTAAGTAAAATAAATGCTTATTTCCCCAATTTCTTTTTTCCCTGTTTCTTTTCTTTTAATTTTGCAAGATAAGACCTATAATGTTCTATGAACAATCCCCTTTCAGTGTCACACTACTTGCATAAGTACTTCCAAAACTAATTCTCAGAAACTACCACAGCTCAAACAGCCTGCTGGGGTTTTTGGTTGGTTGGTTTGTTTTCCAGTAAAGCATTTTACATCCCACTCAGGTAAGAAAAGAAAATAGCTTGACTACTGATTTGTCATTAATACCTTACTAACTTACCTGCAATGAGCATCATAAAGAAGGGGGAAACAAGAGAAAAGAAACTGCATTTTCTTTTTTAAATTCAATAAATGTGAAAGTTAGGAAACAAACCGAAAAAAAATCTTCCAAAATAATTACAGCATAATGAAGTGTCTGGGAGTCCTGCAGACACACCAGCTCCAGGACCAGAAACTTAAAAACTGAAATGAACCTAGCAAACCAGATACAGATACCTTCTGTCACACAGTACAACGCACCAGTTTCAAGTTTGAGTGATAATGGTGTGGAGTTTTCAAGAGATAATTTTGCCTGGCTCACTGTACTGTAGGACATGAGTGAAACAGTCCCTGTGCCTCCCAAAACAGCATCCTGCTTGGTTACGTTTTAGTTTCCAAACTGCTGGAAAACGATAAGCTTTCACACTTCATATCCATCTTCACCCCTCATCTTTTTTTAAACTGGAATTCCAACAATTCACCGTACTTCTAGACAATCATTTTTCAAGCCACGCTCTAGATTAGTAAATATGACCAGACTCCACACACATTTCAGCTGACCAGCATAAATCAACGGCAATTATGACCAAGTGTCAGAGAGACAAAATGTGACACTTCACACTTGATGCTGTCAAAGTGTCACATAAATACGCTCTAAGGACAATATATATATCGGCTTAATTTCAGTCCCAAACAGGACTGCGTCACAGCCGCGTGTGCCTGTAAAGGTTTTTTTGACCTGGCAAAAATCCAATCTATTTCTCATTTTCAAAAGCACAAAAATACATTTTCCTGAGATTTCTGCGAAGACGAACGCACAGTCTGTTTCTGGGCAGACTCTATTACCTGTCCTTCTGCAACTGTCTCTGTGTCAATGATAGTGATGATTCCAGGCACCAGAGGACTTCGACGAATGTTGCTATGAGCTAAAATTTCTTCTTCAGTTGCTCCCGAAGGCAGCGTCCCTGTCAGCTGTGTAACTACTTTCCCAACCATTGTAAGTCCAGTCTTTATCGTCTATAAAAAGAAAAGAGAACCAATAAATAATGTTTAGGGCTGGTTTGTGGATCTACCTTCAATTTTTTCTCGACACAGTTAATACAGCTAGACTGTACACACCAGAAGCACACAACACCGATGTTTTTGTAAGTGATCTAAAGCTGCAAAAGACTGTAACAGAAAGAGCTTGGAAAAAATTAGCATCCTATCAGTTTGCAGTATTCACCTTTATTTTGGATTTATATGCTTCCAAAACATTCCTTAAAACAAAAAAAAATAATATTTTAATGTGGTCTAAATATTACAGGTTTTTAACTTTGTTATTTACTCACTCCAAGAGGCCCAGAGCAGAGTTAAAAGAATCAAATGGTGAAGCCAAATAGTTCTAGCCCATAACAGCTAATGCTGAAATAATCGTGTCTTCCGCAGAAGCGCAAGAGACAAGGAGTTCTGCCTTTGATAGATGCGACAGACCCATTCGTTTGTTCCTCACAAGCTATGCCTTTTGCAGCATGAAAACTGAAGATGGAACTCAAACTGAGCCAGACTAAACCCACCATCCTCAAGGTACTGGAGTGGACAGCCCTGTACAGCACACACACACATCCCATCACGACCAAGGGGACTTGCCATAGCCGGAATGTTTTCCAGACGTGGGTTTGAAAACATGCACTGCAGCAGCTTTTATCATCTAAAGATGCTGAAGCTTGTCTTTATGTTGGTTTATTTTATGTGGGGAAAGAGGGACAGCACACACAGAAGGAGAGATACAGCTTTAAAAAAAAAAAAAAAATCCAAACTACAACTTTAAACATTTTCTCCTTGAATCAAGGACTGTGCTTATTTGCCTATAAAGAACTGAGCAGATTTATTATGCAATATAAATAAGAAATAGCAAGAGAGATCAGAATGGAATGACACTGTAACAAGCCAATTCTTAACTAAAAAGACAAGCTAAGCTGCCTGCTAAATTGAAAAGGGGAAAAAAAAAAAAAAGCCAACCTGTACGTATCACGGGCTGAAACCAAGAAGCAGCCACAAATCAATTGCAACTGCTTTGTTTAGTGCTAAAATCTCAAACTGCAGTGATTAGAAAACACATTAGTGTTCATCAATTAGCAGCCAAACGTTTGTTTTAATAATTCATAGGAAATGACTTACACAAAGTCTGTTAGTGTGCTGTCAGGAAACCCTGCGAAGGGCCAACAGAACCAGGCGCCAGAGGGTATTGATGGCAATGCCCAGCCAGGAAGCCTGATTAACCTCTGAGATGCCTCCGCTGATGGACCTGCCCCATTAATGCTAATGGAGATACTACCACTTAAAATCCAGCCCTGCCTGTATCGTAGGAATGTCTTTGGGGTTTCAAGTCTTTAGTAATATCCTGCCATTTGTTTCTTATTACTTCTTTTTATGCTCAGATACAACAAGTGAGAAGAAAACAAATGTGAATAGTGGCAAATTCAGAAGACTGAAAACCGGAGCATAAAGCAGGTAATGATATCCAAAGAATGGACCCAAAACAGAACCAACACCAGCACAAGAATGCATTTCAGCAGACACTTCCCTTACAAAAACTGACAGGCAGTTTTCTGGCCAATAGTTAAAACGGTATAAAATGCACTGGTAGTTTATACAGCAGGAAAGAGAAAGCAGTAAACAAGCACTATGTGGCAAAATACCTCTGCAAGTTAAAAGACTCAAGAATTGTATTTGACCCGTTGCAGAAAATATCTTTAATACTGAACTAGAGAAACTGGATGACAAAGTGCCAAGTAGAAATTTACAGCTCTCTAGAAAAAAAAATAATTACCATGCTTATCTAGCAAAAGGAATTACTGGTACATGTTAGACTGGGACTGCAGCACTAGGGAGAAGTAATAGGTGTACAGAGATGTGGCCGAGGCCATTAGCTCAGAACTATCAGTGTGAAACCATTATGGCACTTACTTCTTTCTGCTATGTGTATATTTGCAAAAACTTGTCTGGTAATCTTTAACCTTTCCCATGCCATATCAGCTGTCCCCTCCATCCATTAGAGCTAATGACCTTGCTCTCACATAAGCTGTTAGTACTCATTAAGAAGTTATCAGGTAACAAGAGAAAACAGATGCAGCCTTTGCTAAATCACTTTACCACTACAGGATTAAAAGATATGGAGAAAGAATCAACCAAAGAAGTTATAAGGTGAGAAGAACTTGGTTTATAATTTGATGCTAGACATTTGACAGACCAAATGCATTTTAAATGAAATAGGTTAAAGTTTGCACTGTCCCAGTTCCTTTGCCATTGATGGGAACCTGCCAATGCAAAGTCAGTGAAATCTTATTGTAAATAAAATTAAAATACTTGATGCAGGTCCTTTTGTAAGCAACGATGCACATTATGCAAACACAGAAATTATTTGTATGTTCACGCAAACCCCATCTACTAAAAATAAGTCTGTTCACATTCATTAAATATATTCCTTTCTTTATATTTGAATTAAAATGAATGTATGCATTCATTTAATTGAAAAGTAAGTACAACTTTAATTAGATGAGAAAATTAAAATGCATCCCTCAGTGCCTGTTAGGCTGTTTTATTCCAACAAAAACCTTATAACCTTTTAGTTACAAAGCAATATAGTGTTCTTGTTTCTTATAATAAATACATTTTACAGGATTTATTTGTTTACAAATGAAAAATCTACAGAAAGGTCAAAAAGATCTATGCCTTGGTAACCACCAACGTGAAAGCCTCCTGGTTCATTTGAACAAAACGAACGTACAATCAGTTAGAGATTCAAGTTCAAACTAAGTGTTTGCTGAAATTCTTGTGCCTTGGAAAGATGTTTCCCTTTCCTGCTCTTGCCACATATTCTGAAAAGAGGTAGGACAGGGAAAAACCTGTTAGTAAATTAATCTTAAACAGCATGGCAGGTTTGACCGTGGAGATACATGAACATCTTTTCCTATCTCCCTTTCCTTGATGCATCCAGAATGGATAATTAGGGATAATTATAACAAACAACTCCACATTTGGGTGCTTATCTCAAACCAAGCACCTGAATATTCTCCCATAACTAATACTGTCAATGGGGGTTATTCTGAAAGATACTGTACATCCACTCTACTGTGTTTGTTCAACTGGAGTGAAATGAACCTTTATCCCAAAAAGAACAACATCTTCATTTTTCCAAATGCATCAATTTCTATCTTTGATAAACATGAAGCTAAATTACAATATTGCCACATTTTCTCTTTCCAGAAATTTTCTGCCTTGTTAAATTACAGAAATTATGAGAGCTTTTTAGAACGTGAACAGTGAGAAAGCTGCCAAACAAGTGTGAGGAAATGAAAATAAGGAGACTGAGCTCGAAAAATATGCCTGTGTTTCTCCAGCAACAGCAGAAAGCAACTCTCTCACAAGATGCATCCAAGGAGAAACATGAGGAAGTTCAGTGTTCAAAATAAAATCCTTCTAGAAATTATAAAATCAAATGAGATGACGACGTAAAGGAGTTCTTCATAATGGCACCAGAATAACAAGCGTTTTGGCACCAGTAAACACCACAGCCCAACATGACCACAATGTTGACCTCAGTGTTCTTGGTTAACAGGGGAGCTTCTGACTCCTGCATTATTTGATTAAGGAGGAAATTTATTTGCTGCATGAAGTACAGCACACAGCAGAACATCACACTGAGAACAAATCCACCGTTCACTACCAGGACATTCCAAAACATTTCTCCAAGGGAATACCATTGAAGTAAACATTCTGTACAGACACAGAGACCTTCTACAGAGGATCTGAAAGATAACTCTCAAAAGTGACCCTGTTGAAATGACTCTTTGCTCTCAGCTTTATCTTTCTCCTTTATATGAAGGTTCTTTCACTTCCTTCAATAAGAAACTGGAACTCAAGCAGAGAAAAGGCTGTAACCCAAGATAATCTGACAAAACGAGATCTTTTATGGAGCCACTCTGAACCAAAAAGCAGCAGCTTAGGGAACAGAAAAGGACATCCACTTTCAAAAAGGTTAATACCTCTGCTGATCAAAGCAAATGAATTACAAACCACTGCAGGCTGATAAGATATAACAGCAGTGAAGGTTTATAAATGAAGACTTACTTAAGCAAGGAGTAAAGTTTATGGTGAGGTAATCAGATGGACAAAGAGCAACAGATATTTGGAGTATGTGTTTGCCAATAAGGAAGTCAGCATTTCCCTTATCAGAGATGAAAACTGGCTAGATAGCAAGCCAAGATTCAGTGAAATTGGTAATAAATTAAACATTTCAGATTTAGCGTTTCACATTCAGACATGAAAAACAAATTAACACAGTAAGGTTGAGATATACTCAAGAGCCAAATCGTGCAAATATTTAAAACTGTATTAATCTTGTCTATTTTAGTAACATCTGCCAGCTGTTGGAGAGCAAAAGCAACATGGTAGGCAAATATAAAGCAATATAGAGATTGTGTCCTTATGATTATCCATTTTCCTATCTTTCTCTATTCCTTTATCTTCGTACAGAGGCTAACAATCTGTCCTTTCCTATGAACACATTCTGTCTTCAGTACCTATTCAGATGATGCACCATCACCACTTCAGTTTTTGCACCACTTCAGCTTGACGTGGACATTTCTGGCTTATGAGCCTTGGCCAGCACTACTCAGCAGGTAAGGTCAGCACCCTGGTCCTTAGTGACTTTAAAACCTAGCTAGCCATGGTCTTCAGGAGTAAGGGCTATAAAATTCATCTTCCTTTCTAGTTTTTTTTTTTAGTCTGAGAAAGAAAATGAAACAGAATGGTGCTTAGGCTTCGATGCCTGCTAGAATGCTTTGACAATCATTATATGGTTTAAGAAAGCTTTGTTCTTCTTCAGTCAAGAGCAGGCTGAGCTTTGGCAATACAGTGATCTGTCTGCAAGCCTTTACCACACCTGCCTGTGACTCTGGCTGATCATGCCAAGCCAGTCGGTTTTTTAAACCTATTTGTGCTATTACAAAAGACATGTTAGTAATGCAGACTGAAGGAGTACAGGGACATTTCCCCCCCATTTTGATTTTTTTTTCGCTGATGGTGAAAGTATGCAGAGAGACTGCAAATTTCAGAGGTCTTCAGCAGCACAGCAGTTCAAGCTCTCCTCAACAATGTAAAAAACTGTGATTTTTCTCCTCCTCCAGCCACAGTCAGACTGTGTCCGAAGCTATGCTGATGGAATATGTTTGTTTTTCTGTTTTGTTTTCACATGAGATGGCATGCCCTAGGTCTCTCTTTGTGGGTTCTCGTAACTGTTGTTTTCTTCAGTGACGCTGAGCTTTCTGCTCTGTGCTGTCATTTAATTCCTATTATTGGATTTGTTTTGTTGTGCGTATCAGAAATGAAAAGGCTAGCGGTTACAGGGAAAGCTTGTAATCAGCACGAAGTTTGCCAGACAATGCCAAAACTCACTCTGTGTGTGTGCGTGTGTGTGAGAAAAAGGAATTACTTGGCAAAACATTGCAGGCAAGTCCTCAAGGAAAGGAGCAGGATGGGGGGGGGAAACAGTAAAACAACAGTTCTGCATGCATTTTGGCTTGCTTAAGATTTTTCCAAGCCATGGTCTTCTTTTGATACTATCAAAATCCAGGCATTTCTCTGAAAACAGAAGGATATTATAATGTCATCTGAACTAAGGAAACTAGGCAATGGAACCTATATGTAAACAGTTGTTACTAAACTCTAACCTTCAAAGAAAGCTGCCAGGTAATTAATTAGCTCCAGGACCACGCTGTCATCCTTCAGAGACATTAAAACATATCATGCTAGTGTGATGGAGGCCAAAAAGCACCAAGCACTTGAAGCCAGTTTGCATGATGCTAAAACACTAATAATTCAAAATGTTGGTTTCTAATCATGTAAACTTGTAACATTATGAACAGCCATGATGAAAATCCATTTTCCTACGATTTTCCTCTAAGAGGGGTCACCAATATGAATAGCTGCTGGTAGTAAAAAATAGATTAGTTGGGTTTTTTTTTACAAATTCCTTCAGAAAGATTCAGAGTTCTCCTTCGTGAGAGCATTGGCTACTCTGAGAGGTGCAGGATCAGGACAACAGGCATGGGGCCCAGCATTTTTCTTACTGTGTTTTCCCCTTCTGGGAGGGGGGGGGGGGCAGCAATGACACACAGTACAATTCAGCAGGGAAACCTAATAATTATCTTACATGATAACCTCTCCCAGCAGCAGATGATGTACTCACTTTGGCAGCACTAATGACTGTGGCAGTGTAAGACTGAATGTTGTCTCCACAGGCTCCACCACGGGATTGATGGCATCGGATCAGCTACGAGAAGAAAGACAGCAACCAAGCAACTACTATTAAACTACACAAACCCATAACCCATTACCATAGCTCTTATTTATCATGTACAGTGGTGTGTTTTTTCCTCCAAATAGCAAAAAGCCCTGCTGAGACACTTAACCCCTTTTTATAATCTTCTGGGTGCCACCCAGACTGTCGCGTACTCAACTCCAGTTTTCAATTACAAGATGAGTACTCACTAAGAATTCATAAACTTTGAAATGGTGGGATTTTTGGTCTGGCAGCAATACCACAAATAAATTTAAATAAATATAATCAAAAGCTTTAGCCATGTATATGTAACATTAAATATCAGACATTCTAAGAATCCGAGTGTGGCTTTACCCTCTTTTTTATGACTAGCAAGCAAAGAAATGACAAAGGAAAAGAGCTACTTTAAACTTTACATTTAGTAGATTAAAGGAATGTACAAAGGGGTTTACTCTATATTGCCTTCCTTCAGAAGTAATAAATCAAAACAAGACTCTTCTACCTGCCATCAACTACAAATGCAGTTTTTGCCTTTGAACTCTAATTAACAATAGAATCTGTGCTTCTGCCTAAATAAAATGTCAAAAAACTATAGATACTTGTTGCTCGTGCACAGAACGTGGTCCCTGTTGAAGTGTTTAGCTAAAGGAAAATTTAAAATCACTGTCAGATGAGTTTGTTTCTACAGGCTTTCCTTTTCTGCTCATGTGTATTTAAATACCTAAACAAAAACAGTTAAACTAGAGAGAAAAAGGAAGTCCCCAGTGAATATAACGGGGAACACAGAGGCCATTTCAATTCCTTTAGCGATATTCTCTTGCTGATCAGTGGGTTGTATTTTTGGCAGCAGTACTTTTTAAATCCCAGGCTGACTGGTGAAGTTTTAGAAAGCCACATCAGTGTGGCATTAAAGGCAAGGCAGGCCGGCCTTCGGAGAGAAATCAGTTGTGCTTGAAAAGATTTAACAAATACGTTTCTAAAGCCTGCCTCTGATAATTTCTGGTTCAGCTCTAGAAACAGCTATTCCAGTCACAGGTGGAAAGGAGAAAAAACATCTGCTTTGAAATAAAAATAAGGCATCAGAAGTTGAATTTAAAGTTTTCAAACACTTCAGGCTTTAAATACACAGACACTTCTCCAGCCTAGGGCTGGGTAAGAACAGGGATAATTGCTTTGTTTGGGGTTTTCTTCCTTTGCCTCTAGAAATAAGAAAAAAATCTTTCATCATTTCTTTTTTTTTTTTAATTTTTATTTTTCTGGAGCCTAACAATTTCAGTGTTAAACAATGGTCATTTTAATTCTATTTCCTAATTTACAAACTGCACTGCTGTGTTGTTTCAACCAAGCCCACTGGCTCTGTCCAGACTCAAGTTTCCCCAGATAGAGTTTAGGAGTCCTCGCTCGCCTTTCAGAAGGGTCTATAATTCAGGGCTTTAAACTTCTTAAATGCAAAATGAGTTGACTATTGAGTCACCTCGCTGAAAGCACATATTGATAATTGTCTTCTCTGCCTATGCTACTTGTATAATTATGCCCCTCAAGTTCATGAGCTTAAATTGAATGTGCAGAATGAACATCAAAGCACCACCAGTGTGGGTCAAGGATTAGGTCTGTTGTTGTTACGCTGTTTTTGTGAGACTGCCTTCTCTTTTTTTCCCCCTCTATATACATCTACATGCATAGATGTATATATACACACACAAAAGCTGGAATGAAATCTAGAAGAGTGCTTTTTGAAATTAAACCTTTCCTTACCTTATTTTCTGCATATGCAAGCCAACGGCTTCCAAGAGCAATAGGATTCATGTTTGGCCCTGGACAAGGATAGCAGCCTGAAAAGTTTTAAAAGGCAACATTAAGAAATATCTTAATGACTTCTTACAAAGAATTCTATTTATTGCCAGGAAAACAAAAAGTCTAAACAAAAACCTCTCAATTGCTAATATCACTCAGTAAATGCTTGCATTTTTGTTCACAGAGATAAGACTGTGGTTAGATGAGCCATTCTGAACAGTTGATTATGTGTAAATACTCATTTCTCCTTAAGCTTGCATTTTTTTAATGCCATTTTGATACAGTGGGGTGAAGGCAATATTCAAGTTGGACAGGATTGTTCCGTATCTTCATTTTAATTGGTGACCTTCTGTTGGTCAAAAGTTTCAGTTTGCTTCAAGATCTAGTAGATTTTTTTGGTAGAAAAGGGGGTCCTGTGCTTTGGTTTGTTTGTTTTTAATGATTCTGTACACAGGCCCTTAGCCCCTCAAAATCCTTCTGCACACACCTCACTTCACACAGTGAGAGAACTCAGAATTCCTTTAAAATCAGTGGCAAAGTTTCCATTGATCACCTGCTTTTCATTAGCTTTATATTATCATTAAAAATAGACAAGTACACATGCATAGAGATGAACATAAAATAGAGAACTATTCCTGAGGATTAAAAGGTGAAAATACCTGTGATAGAAAGCAACTGAAAAGAGCTGTGAATGTCAAGGCTTAAAATGAATCAGGCCCATGTAAAATGCAATTTCATATATTTGTCTTGAGTTTAAAAAACAAAAACAAACCCAAACTAAAAACACAAATAAAAAGATCCCCTCAAAACCAGCAACTAAGAATATCACACAACTATTAAAGTGAAAAATACAGACTTTTAGATAACTGAAAACAATTAAATAATAAACATAAATGAGAAGCTTAAGTAATCTACAATTAAAAGTAGCAAGGTGACCCTCACCCTAATTACTCTTACTGTCCTATTTCCATGTTATGTTTCCCCTCCTTTGTTTTTTGGCATTGTAGAAAGAAGGTTTTTTTGGGTGGATGGCTGCTCGTTCTACGCGTAACCCTTGCCTGTGTTTGGCACTCAACTCCTACTGATGCATCTGAACTTTAGTATCAGAGCCTGACACTGCAAGTGTCGTGCTGGTGGTGCCAGCAGGGTGATTTCAGTGGGTTCCTTTGTCAAGGGAAGAGTTTGAAACTTCAGACAGTGAAGTCACATGGATGAAGCCACGAAACTGTTCGCTGATTAGAGCCCTGATAAGAAGATTTAAGCCTGAGTGTTCAAACTTAAGTTAGCAAACCAGAACCCGTCCCCCACGTGCATAATGCCGTTTACTAGACCTAAATCCCTTGTGGTGCACTAAAACATATATAAAACAAGAAATATTGCAGAAGTGGGGAGAGAATGGGGGAAGGAGGGGACTATCAAGCAAATGGTTAATCTCTGTTTTCATCAGTTCTTAGGCTAATATAGACAATTTAGTAATTCATATTCTGTCACTGGCTGGCTAAGAAACAAAACATTTTATAACTTACAGACATGTGTGTCTCATTTAAAGGAGCCCTGGATAGCTGATCCTATAACCCAGGCAGAAGGAGCACTGGGATCAGGCAAACAGCATTTGAGAAGAACACATATAACCAACAACTGCAGTTTATTGCATAAAATCCTACACTGCATTCTGGGAAGCAACGTAAAAAAAGAAAACACACCGCTAGCTAAGCTTCCATTTCCCCAAAGTCTCTTGTATCAGACTCTTGATACTGACCTGCCAACCAGGGAGAAAAAGCAAATCTATTCACTGCCTTCTTTTTACAAGTATCAGGGTCTTTTCTGACGGGCCCCACATTAATCAAGAACATTTAGTGAGGACGATGCAGGGTTTTTAAGTTTAATGGCATTATTTTCATTGCAAAATGGTGAAAAAGGTGTATTGGAGGGTGTTGGCTAAAGCATGGAGGTGTAAGCGTAAACTGACATTTGACAACACTTAAAGACATGTTTGATGGCATTTTGGTGGGCACGTGCAGAAACAGCTGCAGTACTGTTCATGATGTCAAAGAGAAACAGCTCCACATCTCATTTTTTAGAGCAGAGCAGCAAGGGTATTGCAAAATTCACAAGATCACAGCAAGCCATTTCAGAGGTCATAAAGCAGTGGAAGGAGAAAAGCAGCAATTCATTCAATTAAACCCATCTCAGGCCAGGAAAGCAAAACCAAGTGAATATTTTGTAAGGCCTTATCACTGCCTTGATCTCAGGAAGGAAAACGAATTCTGAAGAGATGATGCCACAGTTGTTATTGCATTCCAGAAGCACATAAAATGTGGGTAGCCAGAGCCTCTTAAGGAACAAAGCAAGCAAAAAAAAGGTTGTAAATACAACCCTAGCTTGTAAATACAAACGTGTTCTTCCAATGACATTACAGATCAGGACCGGTAAGGTTTTAATGCTGACGGCTGCTTTGGCAATTCTTATCTGGGTCAGTAAAGATATTCTGGTCCCCCAAAGTGTATTTATTTTTCTTCCCTTTTATGTATGAAATATAGCATGAAATGCTGTCAGATGATACCCCCCCCATCATGTAAATCTCTACAGTGACTCTAGAAGCAGTGACGTGCATTTCCCAGACTCTTGTGAGCACCTCGTAACAACCTTGAGCAGCAAACTGGAGTATCAGCCAACAGAGGCACTGCCACAACAAAACCCCAGCAAATCAGCAACTCCTACCAAAAAAAAGAAAGGCCTTGCCTGGCAAGGGAGGGAACCGAAGTAACTGAAGAACTGCAAAAAGTATAAGATGGGTGAAGTTGTCTTAGAAAAGCTGCAACTGTCTCCACCAAACCCGCTGTAGGTAGTTTGCTCCATCAACTGGGCTCAGTCAATCAGACACAGCTCCAGACACTAATCAGCCAGTTCTAATAATAACCTCCAGGGAGGTCAACAATTCAACTCGATACTAAACTACTCTCTAATACAAAAAACAGCGTAAAAAAAAAAAAAAAAAAGAAAAAAAAAAAGAGCTATTTCCTCCTTTTCTTTTCTTTGCAAGTCTCTGCATTTTGGGCTCACGCAGCAGTACAAGGATAAACAAAGGGTTATACTGTATGGGAAGGAAAAGCAAATTGTTTTTCTGCTTTCCAAAAAAGCAGCTGGAGTCAGCAGAACATCATCTACCAGGCAAATGAAGAGACAGACACAGCGTGACCTACCAAGCTCGGCCATCCAATCGTTACCAGCCTAACTCTCTTAAAGATTAACTTCTATTTCTATTAAACTTCAAAACAACTGAGGAAAAATCCGTTCTAAGCAACAACAGCAGCAATTTTAGCCTGTTTACAATAGGAATGAACACAATGAGAACGCAGAACTAACTGTCAAGAAGACCAAAGTTTCCAAGTTTTAATGATAGTATGGAGAGGTCATCCAAGAAAAGATCACTTGAGAACAGTCCTTCCAAAAGTACAGCAAATCAAGCAAGTACTAAAAACCATCTGATCTTAGAATAAGCTTTACTGGGACTATCACCCACAAAAACAGAGGTGAAAACCTACTGGCAGCTATTTAGAGTTTGTAAGCAGACAGCTACTCTCTCCCTCTGCGCTTTACAGACACGCAGAGGGACTGCAGGACTTCAAAGCTGTGAAAAGGCAAAAGCAGAAAAATACCATTTTGAAAGTCTGAACTGAAGTACAATTTTTTTCTGCTAACTTGATGAAGTTCCTACACCCAAGGACTCCAACCAGTACCAGCCTAAGCAACACTGATGAGTAAGAAATGGGCTCCGCGTTCCGTCCGAACAAAGGCTTGGCCAATAGCTGAGGATTTCACAGGCAGCACCCTGGTACCTCACGTTCTGAGCCTTGGTTTTCCCATTTCCAAGATGCAAGTGTTACCTACAGCAAAATTTTACTGTTGGTTAATTCTTTAGCATGACAATTTCTTAGATTTTTTTTTCCTTTAATAGCTGAGTTATAAAATTATTGTCTGAAATGTAGCTTGGGATTATTTGGATTCAAAGATGGTTTTAGCTCACTTGTTGCTGTGCTCACTTTATATATTTGGGTTTACTAAGAAGACAGAATCCTAGAAGCTACTTAAAGTTCTCCAAAGAGCTATACAAATGTTTGCTTAAGGAGTGAGCAAAGAGAAGGCATGTTTATTTCACGTTAATTGTATGAAAATCTCTACCAGCCTTTGCAGATTCACAGCCATATGCCCAGAACAAACCAAATCACCTCCTCTACTCATCTCTGAAAATTCACAGAAACATCCCCTTCTCTTGCTCTGGATCTTTCCACTGGTCTACACTGGTTCATTTCCTACAGAAAATTAAGACTCCAGTCCTTTATTTAAATTGTTTTCAAAAAGCTCATCCTCTAGCTTCAGTAATGGCAGTGTGAATACACAGGGAGCAGCCAAGAAGAGAAAAGCAACACATTCCTCCCCTCCCACTTAGCTTTTAAACAAACAGCACATTGGGAAAATACTGTTAAGAGGAACAGGGCCATTAAAAGTCATATCAGCTATAACAGAGATAACCCAATAAATCACAAAACATGCCACTATTAAAACTTGAACCATTGCTATTGGGGCAGCTTTTCATCAAGGTCCAAAGCTTTTTCATGAGGGAAAAACAAAAAACAAATAAAAAAGCTTTTAAAAAAATATATATATACATACACACACACATGTGAGGATATATATGAACCCAACAGCCCAGTATGGGATGGAGAGTTGGGGTTAGACACTGCAGGGATTCCCACTACCCATAAGAACTTGGCAGTTTGCTGCTTCCCACCCAAGCACACAATCCATGGAATCCCCCAGGCAATTAAAAGTCTGTAGGCATCTAAGGGTTCAACAGCTCAGTTCAGTTCCTCAGGAGGACCAGAGCTGTGGATCTGTCACCCACAACACTGCTCCAAGGGCAGTTGGTATCTTCAGATGTGCTCAGTACGCGTGCCCTTGGAGTTCAGAGTGTATGGATGATGGATGTGCTCTAAAGGGACTCTGTGTCTATGCCAAATGTAAAAGATACCAACTCAACCTGCTTAAAAAACCCTACACAAAGCAGGTGGAGCACCAGAGTTCCATCAACAATCTTCCCTCAGAAGGGAGTTAAGGCTGGAAGCTTTTTGCTCGGTCCTTCTTCAGAAACATCCCACACAGCCTGAATGGCTGCAGTAAGGAAGAGCTGCAGACAATCTGATCACAGCAACGTACTCAGACCAAAACATGGACTGGAAGGCAACGACTCTCTCCAGAAGAATCTGACACTGACAGTCAGGACTCAGCTCAGCTCAGCCAGGACTTATTTTCCGTTTCCATAACCATGTACTCACAACAGACTGTGGCTCCTTACCCAGAGTCCAGCTGGATTTCCTTCTCCAGACCTCACTAAAATGTGCTGTAAAATGACATGGGGTAAATGGTTGCAAATTCATGTGCATATATAATAAAATAAAGCTAAGGGAATGAAAAAGTCGAATCGGAAGCATCCAGAACACCACTGCTTTTCTTCAAGCACATCCCAACATGCTTATCTTAAGACACTACTGGCTTGGGGTTTTTTTAATTTCACAGCATATTGTAAGAACAGAACTCTTATTCTCTACACCTAATATTTTTATAGCCCAGAAAAAAAACCCCAAACCAACCAACAAATAAACTAAAGCAAAAAGCCCCCACAACTGTTTGTGATACTTGCCAGGCTTTCAGCCCCTCTACCTTGACTTTGTTTTCACTTTTTATTGAAAGCCACTAAATAAGTTCTTTTCTGTCTTTTCTTTCTTCCTCCCTGTCAGTTTAATAGGAAAACTTCCTTTTACCATAATTTTCACTGCTTCTCCTTCCCCCAATTCTCTCCGATTTCCTCTGCTTTGATACATAACTCATTGTCTTTTGATATCAGTTTTAAGAATCATCCTCATAATTACTGTAATTGATTTTTTAATGGACATTCCACAGCCTGTATCTGTGAGGAACGCATCCTAGTGTTGTCCAGTTTTATTTCAAGCTACTTCCCTGTGTGTTTACACAATATGTGGCTATGGACAGTATATTTACAAAATCTTCTGAAGATTTTGTCTCTAATCCCAAACCATGGGGGGGGAAGAAAAAAATCAGTTTGCTTTGGAGTGTGATTAATATGACATTGGGACAGGATAGTCAGCAAACCCAAGGAATGCTGGTGAAGGCAGAGATCTCCAAGGGTAACCTACATCCCACAGCAAAACTCAGTGAAACCTTAGTGAGGAACCAGATTGCTGGATAACCAAAGACTTCTCTCTTCCCAGGTGTGGATGGGTTCATTAAATGGGATTTCTGCCACCTGAATGTGTGGTGTTTTTACACATAGAGCTCTAAGCAAATTCCAAAACACGGAACTCGTCTCAACCAAAATGATTTGCCTTTCATCATCTGCAGCATTTCCCCAATACCACTGTAAAAATCTGTGAAGCATTGGCATTGTCCATATTTAAATAAACAGCTACAACAACCCGCTGAAGCCACATTACTTTTTGATCACTGGATGTAGCTTAGAAGCAATTAGTAATTTTTTTTCCTAGGTCTTACGACATACAGCACATTACTATAGTAATGAGATTACAAAACTACATTCTTAAATCTTGCAATCCAAAGCAGCCAGAAAACAGACCCATGACAGAGAGGGAATGTACAATAAATAATGGGTAGAGCGATATTGCTGTTGCAAAATCTCTTGTTTATTCCAAGAAAAACAAATCATATAAGTTGTTTTATCTAATAATTTTTGTTTGTTTGGGGTTTTTTTTCTTAGCGTCACCAAGCAAACCAAATTTATTTGTTTATAAACTGTATAAAGTAACAATGTTTATAAATTCCTCTGGGTTCCTTCTAGATGAAAGGCCCTATGTAAATGTTATTACTCTCACACTGTCACATACTTTCCAAAACTCTTCTATTGTTCTTGTACTTCCTTCTGTTTAAGCATCACACATAAAAAGTGAGCAAAAGAGCAAACCAGCAGGATGTACCCTCCTGTGAAATCCCCTTTGCCAACCAGGGCCTTGGGTTTTTTTTTTTACATCGTAGTGGCACTGTCACTACTAAAGCACTAAAAATAACCCACGTGGAGATAAAGTGAAAAAATAAAGCCATAAATGCTGCAGAAAACGTCATCACCTACGTGAGCAGGGCAAGGTTTGTAACACACATCAGACCCAGCCCCGAGGCAAGTGGCATTTTGTGATATCCTGGATATCACCAAACAGAATTCCCTCACACAAGCTTGGAGAAGCATCACTGACTTAAGTTATTATTATTATTAACCATTATTATTATTACAGAGACCACCTTTCCCCGTAAATTCCATTATGGTTGTTTTAAATATTTTACTACTATCTGTAGGTCTCAGACTAATACCAGAGCTTTTATTAAAAATAACTGTGGCCTTTAATGTTCATTAGGCTTAGTTGTTTAATTTAGCACAAATTTGACTGATTTTGGGACAAACTACGTTTTAGTATGGGGTTAACTTTTCTTTTTTGTTGAGAGAATAATACCATTTCTACAGAGGTCGTTGTTTCTGTGCAGGACAACGTGAGTAAGATGCTTTGTTTTGGCCTTTAACATTAAGGATTTGGGTGCTTTAGATAAAAATAACTTAGAAACAAACAGCACTTCCTGTTCTATATATAATTTTTTAAACTGTCAAGCCCAGGAGATATGATACACACACATCTTGGGTACCCAGACTCTCAGTCTTTACATTATTCTGCTGTTGCATTTAAGCTTTCCTGCGATATAGCAAAACACCCTGTAAGCAACAAAGACCTTTGTTCCCATAAATCTCCCATGCTGCCCTAAAGAGCTGCTAAAAAAAAGGTGTTTCAACACAATGCTGTAATAGTGATACACCAATTCCCACGTTCAGGAGAAAACACCCTTGGCAGTAACACTGGTAAAAAGTAGAAGCAAGATGAAACGGACGTTTCTCAGGGAAGGCAGGAAGAAATGACATGAAGGGGTGCGTGGCCATAAATATGTGTGGGGATAAAAATAAAACCTGCTCAGATAAAATTCACAGGAATGTCCTTGGCTTCTCTTCACCGATCAAGAAAACACTGTGAATCGGGAGCTCACTTCCCACCTGCCTTCAAGACTTTTGATCTGAACTGCGCGGAGAGAGGAATCCTATCAATTATTACACACGGGGGATGCCCGGGATAGATGCCACTTGCTGGTCACAGCGGAGAAGGAGAACGGACGTTCTTCCCCAAGTTCTGTTTGGAACTCTCCAGGCATTTTCCTAAGACAACCAGTGTTTTCACTTCAGAGCAAAGAGATCAAACTGCTCCCTGCGTGCCGATCGGGGCAAAGGAATTCTAGCAAAGCCAGCGAAAAGGTAGAAATAAAACAAAGCCTAGATGATTTCCAGATCAGACCTGTGACCAACTGAAACCACCGTGCTATTTCTCACATGCAAATGTCAGTGAAAAGAGAGATACCACAGCCAAACTGCAGAAGAGAGCCTCAAACACTCCTTGGCTTGTTGTTTTTTGGTTTTTTTTTTTTATTTATTTTGAGAGATGCAGGTGGGGTGCATTTAACATACACTAAATAATTTTTGGCTTGTGGTTAGGCAAGTCTTTTGAGACTCTATATACAATAAAGTACTCTGACTAAAATCTGGAAAAGTACCTCTTAAGGCTCTAGCTGTACAGCATCAATAGAAACGTGGTGCCAGCTAATGGCTGCAATAACTGTCTTCATCCCTAGAGAATAACGGATGGAGAATATATCAATATGAGGCGTGGAAGGGCCAGAGAAACCAAGCAGGCACTAGTTATCGGACGCAAAGATGATGCCACATGCATGATGTTATCTGTGATAATCTTTACTTAGGGCCCAGGGGGTGGGCAGGATATTCTTTACAGAGAAGAAAGTACCCATCAGGCCATATTCATAATCAGTGTTCCACTCAGTAAGCATTTTTGGAGGAGGGAGCACTGATGTAATAGAAATCAATGAAATTCAGCTTTTCTGCATCTATTGTTTAGAGCAAAGTGTGGGGGGGGGAAGCCTGCACCATCACTTTCCTTTCTGATCGTTCAGTCCTATGCAGTATTCAAAACAAGGCTCTGAGGGAAATCTTAAGTGACCCACAACAAAACTCTCAACTATTTAAAAAAAAAAGTAATAAAAAAATCTATGAAAACCCACACCTTGACAGCCACAAGTACCAAAGGAAACACATTCTGATTGTAAGCATTAAATAAATTTTTTGGGGGTTTTTTTGTTTTGTTTTTTTTTTTTTTTACTTTGGCCATGTGAGCACTTCAACCAGTGCAGGATGAAAAATTCCTGTTTGGCTTTATCCTCCCCTTGGTGCAAGCCCTTTCTCAACAGAAGGCAGCTGGCTCCCAGTGTAAGCACAGCAGAGAACTGAGTGCCATGTGGAAGCTGCTGCCCTGAGTTCCCTGCAGACTGATGCTACACCTTTACTTGGCAGAGAGTTGAAAAGAATAATACCACGCAGGGTAGATTATAGTATATCCTGGTAATTTTTCTACAATATCCCCAGTATGTTTGCCCTTCAAGTTCAAGCACCTGTCTTAAATAGGCACACCAAGGCTGGAGCACCTGTACGTTGAGTTTTTGCTACAAAAGGCACAAATAAGATGTGCTGGCTCCCTGCCATTCAAGTCAAGTCAGCACATTTCTGTCTAATCACATGCAGGAAAAAAAAAAAAGAAAAAGATGTCAAATTTGCTCAAGAAATGCAGGAGTTAAACATTCCAACAGCAGCATGAACTTGACCATGTCCTACATCCTGAATACTTTATGGTGTATTTATTACAACAATATATTCAACCACAAAAACAAAAACAGAGAGAGAAGCCCTACTCATGTGCAACACAGCTGCATTAGCATTGCTGAGGAGCATCGAACTTCAGAATTCCTGACACTGTTTTTAATTCTACATTCTGCATTTAATTTCTATGTCTAAATAGTCAACAAAACAGACAAGAGCTTCTGCTTCATTATGTTTGCTTTTTACTGTCTCAGTGAGGTTCTGGGGCTGCCACACCACTTAAGTTACTATCATCACCAAATCTTCTCCAACAAAGATTTTTTTCCTTCCTACACGGTGGTTTACACAGTAACAGAAATGTCTTCAAAGAGCTAGTGATCTTCACTTAGTATTTTTGACTTTTTATACCATTGCTTCTGACCAAAAGCAGTCAGATAACACAGCTGAGGACAGTAGAAACTCTCGAGGCAGCCACTGGCATTCTTACTGGCACTGTCCAGCTGAGGACAGGTCCAGCTGGGACACGGGCTGACTGTCCTGCAGGGCTGGGATGCTCCAATAATGGAAACAAAAACGTCTGTAAGACTTTTTCCTGTGCTTCCTTTCCAGGGATTTCTGCTTTTCCAATTTCAACTGACATTGTCTTTTCTTAAATTTAATTTAAAAAAAAATAAAATTAAAGAGATAACAACAACAAAAGTGCCCAGTTGGTTCACTATCAAAAATCTACAGTGCTAAATAGGCAGCTCACTTACATCACATTTCAAACACATCAGAGTAACTTAAGCCTTTAAAGATACACTCTTAGGTCAGAGAGATTTCAGCACATACAAAATCTGAAAGCTTAGACAAAAGCTTTACTGCAGCCTTGGACATGCCAGAGCATAACCCCCGCTTGAGAGCATAAGCTATTAAGTGAAACAACTGAGCTTCAAAATCCTCGAGACAACTATTTGCCAGCACAGGCCCAAGAAACCCACTCATCTAGGAGAAAAGCAAACGTCTTCGTGCCCAGTCCCCCCCAGCAATGGGCACAGGCAGGTCAGGGTGGTGACAGGGGCAGGGCTGTGGTGGCAGCAGCTCCAGCTGTTTGCTGAAACGCCCCGTACGAGATGAGGGGTGTCTGCAACTCAGCTCTGGAACCCCAGAACCAGAACAAAGCCTGAGAACATCTTCAGTTTCTCATACTAAAATATGCAGCACAGCTGGAGAACCAGACTGTGAACAGTGACATTTCAAGAGTTTGGATTTTCAAATGATTTGGTAAATACCTCCAAAAGCTTTATTTTATCAACTCGAAATTCCTTCGCTGTTCCACAGAAATGCCCTGCAAACCCAAAGTTATGGTTAGGAACGGGATACCCCTCTTCCTCCAAACACAGTTCAGTGCATTCATTTTTAAAACCAAATTGCAGTACCTTTTTAAAAAAAAAAAAAAAAGACAAAAAATACCCCAACAAGCAATAACTGGAATTCAAAAAGCACAAGAATTGTCAAAATATACACTTCATAGAGTTGTTGTTTGGGTTTGGGGTTTTTTTTTTTTTAGTTTTTATCTAAAACAAACCAAGGCTTGTACCCTAATTCTCTTTGGCAGAATAAAAAGGAGTGAGGAAGAGGACACAAACAAGTCCTTTCCCATCTGGCTCTCTCTGCCGAACCCCGGCAGACTCCTCGTTTCTTCCATCTATGTATAGGAAGAAACTGACACCTATTGGCAACTTTAATATTACTGCATAAAGCTGCTTTTCTTGAAACTATTACAAGAAACAACTTCTCCTAACTAGATTTTTCTTTAAATACACAGCTAATATAAATAGATGACTGAAAAAACATCCAGAAAACTTCAGACAATCTCCTTTTTAACAATAAAACTCTGACTCTTTGAAAGTAAATTATTTCCCCTCAGCGATCTCCAGATTTTAAGAGGCTATTCTAACTGATAAACAGGAACATTAGTCAATAATTGCTTGGAGGAAAAAAAATAATATTTTTCCAGGGATGAATACTTTCTTGGTGTTTAGCATTACAACACACTCAGTCCTGGCAGCAGGTAAATGGCACCCCAATCCTAGCCACATGCCCTGACAGCACAGCAAACAAGCAGTAGAAAACATACCCTTGTTCTCTACTAACATAAATTACTGTGTTACAGAGGTCAAGGCTGCAAAAGGACAATTAGAGGAACAGCTTTTGGAGAGCACCTTACAGGAGGCAGTTGATTGTAACGGGTAAGTCATAGGGTACAGAGGGATAAAGCAGAGTGAGCAAATAGTTCCTTCGTCTTCAAGATATATGTGAAAGCACCTGCAGGCAAACACCTGCCTATAGTTTCCTACTACAACACCTCACTGACTTGCTTGAGCTTTGGGGTCTGCTAAAGTAAGGACACATTAAAAAAGCCCCAGTGTTCCTGGGCCTGAGGGACAACAACAAATGAGAAGTGAGCAGATCATCGTCGATGTGTTGTAAAACTGCTGCTGCTGTGTACAACCTGAGATTGAAAACCTGAGAGTTTTGCATATATTTCTGCAAAGCAAAAGAATTTTTCAGCTACCAATGGACGTCAGTGCTCTTCACAACAGCAAGATATTAGTTACAGCAATAATAAACATGGAAGAAAAAAAAAAAAAAAGATAAAGGCCAAAGATTCACAGAGTCACATTTGGGGTTTCTTTGAAGCAACCAGTTTCCTGGAACTCCAAATGAAGTCATGGAGACCTGCTTTGATTTAGAAATAAAGCCAAAAAAATGAAAAAAATCTGTTTTATCTCACTCCACCACTGCAGCACAAAGCCTGAAGCCCATTGTTATACGTACTTGTAACGAAGAATTTTTTGGTGAAAGTACAACTGTCAAAGGCGGCAATTTTCTCCTGCAGGACTACGACGAGTATCCTGAAAACACAGAAATAGAACGTGTACTTTAAACATTAAATGCATTGGTTTAAAGATTCAATATCTAAATGTAATTATTTCAAAAGCATCAATATAAACTCTACAGTGATAAACTGCCAGGTTACCAATACATGGCAGTTATTGAGGATTCTCTCTCATCCCAACCACATAACCTTCGCTGCAGGAAGTACACAGATCTGATACAGAACAACACAGCACATTTATGATATACCTCCTGCAGTAAAAGCTCCATTAAAAACAAAGGCTGGAATTGCAAGGATCCTGAATTACTTTCAGTGACTCAAAGAACAATCAAATCAACAATCTGTAGAACACAAGCTAAATTTGAAATAATCCCATTGCCCATCTCACGGCAAATTTATTAAACCATCTCATTTAACTAAACGCTGGGGGGGTTCCTACCACAAACATCAGCACCTGGATACAGCTGAGAGAAGCAGAATTTGTGTAAAATAGAAAAAAAAATATAGGTGTATGTTTGTGTATTCACTTGTGCAGCTACACGTTTTCATTGTGAAATTCCTTGTTCATGACTTGAAACAATGAACAAGTGGGAACTACCCATGAAACACTGCACTGTCAAAACGAAGAGAGACCAAAGATGCAAGTTTGGACAGTGAAGCATCTCAAGAGCTTTATAATGCAGGTACCACTTCTCACACACTCATCACTGTCCAAAACCAAGTTCTTATACTCTTGACAAGAATGAACCACTTGGGAAGGCAAAAAATACACAGATAAAATCTACCAGCTATCTAGAACACTTAGTAATATGACATAATTAATTAAGAAACTAATCATTCTCTCATTAGGAAGAAAATGAGAGGTTTTTTGAAATTAGCTGACACTAGGGAGCATTACTAAAAGCTGTTCTAACACTTTTAACTGAAACAAGTGGCAAAAAATTAATTACATCTCAATGACTAAAATGCACACCTAATGCTTTATCTGAAAATTATGATTGCATATTATAGTATACAATAATTATCTTCAAAATGATGATCAATCACATCACTCAGCACATATCCTTAGGTAAAGAGTGATGTTTATCTTCCATCAGTGTGAAAACCTGATTAAGGAAAAAACCAAAACCAAACAAAAACCCCAAAACAAACAAACAAAACCCCACAAAAACAGACACAAAAAACCCCCAAACCTCTCTCTTTTTTTCCCCCCTCTTCTTTTTAACTGTTTAGCCACAAGAACACCTCCTCTTGACACAAGAGAGCTCAATACCTGTGAGAGCCTTTGATGAAGGGCTACACTAAGCTCAAAATATATACCTTACCCCCATGCTTGCTGATGTTTTCACATAGATAAATAAGCCTTGAGCCACTATTTCCACACAGAAAACTGTTCTAATGCTCCTCCAACGGGCACGGTTTATCTGTGTGCCTGCAATTTGATTTTGTTATTACTTTTTACCAGCATATGGGCCAAATAATTTAGATTGCATCTATAGTTCCCAAGATGACTACTGAAGCCTGTTCAATTAATTAGTTTTGGACAAAACAGTTCACTTATCTTCCCACTGCTTAAACTGTACGAGAGAAAAACAAACAAACAAAAAGTATCAATTCTAATTTCTTCCACAAGGCCTAAAAGAAGTTAACCAATGAATAATGGAAAAACTTTGGATGTGTGTGCAAGTGTAATGTATATATAGAAAAATCTATGTATATTTGATTGTACTACTTCCAATCCTGTAGATTTTTGTTTTCTGTTCTTTGAAGATGTGCTGTCTTTCTGCATAAATGAAACCTACCAGGTGGATGATTCTAGAGTATAAATACATAAATAATAAACAGTTTTCCCTTCCGCAACTCCAAAGTTTTATTTTAAATCCCAATTTCTAGACTCCATTAGTCTACAGTGCGCTTAACGCACCATTAGCACGGCACTGGGCCACATTTAATGCATTTTCAATCTGAAATAGCAGCTTTCCTCAGATAGTAACAGAACCTGATACATTCCAGAAAAGCACCTACCCTGGATACAGCCACACAGCTTGCAAGTAGCTTTTCCAGTTTTACCACTTAGGAAAAGAAACATTAGCACCTGGAAAGGCTTTTTAGTTCGGAGAAGCTCTGAATGATGATTTGCCTTCTGACTGTTTTTACAATTGGATTTTTTTTTCTACTAGGAGGCCAGCCTGGAAAGATTTACTGTCATCCTGCTGCACACAAGGGAACTTTAAATTTTTCAAGGGACAGTTGCAGAGATAAGTCCTGAACTCCTCCTGACAGCTTTGAAAGAACAGTGACCTATTCATGGCATGTAACTCTCACCAACTCAACCACTTCAGTGAACCTGGCTTTTGATATAACGATCATACCCACATCCTACAATAAGCAGATTGACAAGGGTAACAAAGACTATCGTCCTTTACTTCTTTAAACACACCACTAAAATATCCTTCTCATTAGATTAGTTGTGGTATTAAAGGTGTTTGTTCAGCAGTATTACTTTCCTTCTGTAACTTCTACCTGACGTAACGTAGCCAGTGACGTTTCGATTTTGATGGTACACTGGCAAACAGGTATTTAACAAACCCCTTGTGGCTTCTAGAGCTGGGTTTGGGGTTTTTTTTATAGCTTTGAATATAAAACCTGAACTACAAGGGTGTTCAGTTTTGTGTGTCTTAGAGAGATGAAGAACTGAAGTCAATTCAGAAAAAACAGAGCTCCTGATTGTATGGACAGAGAACAGCTTCTATTCTATTTGAACTGTAGGAGGCCCAGCCTTCTAAGCCATTTTCTCCCAGAAATTCAGCGACATTATCCCAACTAAGAGATGCTGCTCTTGTTATTTGACTCACAGGAACAATATTTCCTGTTAACCACAGACTGCACACCAGGAATTTTGTGGATGTGCAGAAGGCAAGATATGACAGAACAATGGAACACAAAGAAGAGAGACAAACTCTTCAGTGCTATATGCTCTTTAAACTCTCGATGATCCCATTTCTCCATCTGTAGGTGGAGGATGGAGGATTCCAACGATTCCTACTCACCCTCATCACAACTGAAAGAAGCTTAAATGATTTCAGATGCAAAGTGTTTGGAGCTTCTTAAATAAAAGCCACTGGAGAAGTATATTGTCATATTCTAACTGAAATATTACTTGAGAAACGGAGACTGTGCTTACAGGAAAGTTAAAATAACAAAGTCAGGGAGTGCACACACCAGAAGCTGCATTAATTACTGAAATCTTACATGCCCTCACACAGACAGAACGGATAGTAAACATCCTTACCTTTTATTGCAGTGCAGATCATAAATAGGAGTTTTGAACTGGATGGACTTGACCATCTCTCCTGTTCGCAAAGAGTAAAGGTCCACACAGCAGTAAGGTGGGCTCGTGCTAAAATGAACAAAAAAATATAAAGAAGAAGATTTTAATGGAAAGAAGGATTTTTTGGGTAATTTTTATTTGTAAACATTTCAGACTCCCTGTATTATTTGCCCTCTAAATGAAAAATCCAGCAACCTGAGCAGAACTCTGGAGAACAAGGGTCAGTATAAGCCTCCTACATTAAGGGAAGGTAGTATTAAAATGGAATTATGATACCCATATTGGTCAACAACTTATATTGTGCAACTTATTATCAAGCATTTTGTTTCCTTTGTCTCAAATAAGACTTCGGAACAGCAGATCTGACCAGCAAATTACAAAAGCCATTTGATAGTCAAGGCATTTTAGACTACATTCTAGTTATTTAAACAATATTCTGCAGAGTTACACATTCCTCGAGAGAGTACTTGCTTCACTCTGTGCAACAGCTGAATCGTATGACTTGATTTGATAGAGACACATTACATGGAATTTACATTACATCTCTGATGGACTTTTGTTTGAACTGTACAGATCTTTTCAACTGCTTTGTGTCACTTTTATCATTGCAATATAAATAAAGCTTTAAGGCCGTTCCTTAATAAAAAGGCTTGCTTTCTTTTGAGAGGGAGAAACTGCTGAGTGTTCCGATAGGGCTGAGGAAGGTAGTGGTGGAAACCATTTACAAGCTGAGGGGAGGCTTTGATGTGGCAGTTCTTTTCCATAACACCTTTTTCCCCCTCCAAGAACGCATTAAAACGTTGGCTACTTCTAGGTCAGCGCATACGAACGAGCGCAAATTGCCAGCTGTACAAACACAGACCAAGTATCGGTAAAAGAGGGTGTTTCCCCTTGCCCGTATCTGTTTTATTTTACAGAGTTTAACACAATTCCTGACACAACACTTGCTTGTCTTTTGGATCTGCTCGAGCTGCTTGAGAATTTTCTGGAGAATCTTAGTACAAATGCCAGCTGTTTCCCTCAAATGCCTCGAGATAGCAAAAAAAGGCAGGTACGGCAAAAAAAGGCAGGTACGGCAAAAAAAGGCTGCAGAGAAACAATACAAAATGTACGCACAAAAAGACAACGGTCGAAGAAATAATAGGAAAAACAAATTTTGACATCTCGCCTACTGAAATTCTTCCCAAAATACACATTTTTCTAGGCACATACCTAGGCTAATAACTAGATGGTGCTATTTATTACTTTTAAGCACTTCAAAGGCTTTTCAAAAACACATTTAAACCAGTGACACTCAAGTTCTGGTTTACCCTCGAAGCTCACTGGTGATAGAAAATGCAGAAAGCCACAGCAAGGTCTACGTACAAACTTTTTTTTTGGATTTAAGTACCTTTATTACCCAAAGGAAATTGCTATTTTGATAAAAGGGTACAGCAATTCTTATTTCAAAACAGAAATCAAAGCAGTTGATATAGCTGAAACTCTATTAGCACAACTGATACCGGATCTTATTTCCATCTCAGCCCGTGTTGAACAGTTCCTCTTTGACCTGGCATACAACTTAACTACACGACCACAACTCCAGAGTATGTACCTTCTAATACATATTGCACCAACAAAATTATGGGTAATAAGCTGTCACTCAACTGAGTAATTATTATGCCATACCTTTCTTTTGGCTGATCATGGTAAGACCATTCTACCAATGCTTTTTTAAACCACAGTGGCTAAAAAGCAGTGACTTGAGTACAGGATCAAGTAGCTGGGACTAGGTCAGAAGTACTCTGAAACTCTAGCTAGCTCCAAGTCAAAAGACCTCTCTCCAAATGTTATCTGTCTTCTAATTCCACGGTACACTGCAATTCATGAGCAGAAAATAATATGCACATTTGTTGTTTGGGTTTTTTCATGTTCTGGAATAAATACGAAGACAAGGTCAATTACATTTGAAGGGTGCTCCTAGGATCCAATCAGGAGAAACAATTGGCAAGAGCCAGAAAAAGTCACACTTGTAGGTCCTCCTTATCCCATAAGGGGATGTTCCTGGCAGCACAGACACTCAGCATCAGCACGAGTCTTCAGAGAGCTGGCAATGAAAGACGCACAACAGGGCTGCAGAACTAGAACTGCCTTGTCCCCACAGACCTGCTGCACAGTGCAGCTTGTTCTGACACTTGATGACAGCCTCTAAGCTACTCCCAGCTCCTGATATTCTTGCAACAAGGAATTCAGGGATTTCTACAGCCCATGTTGCAGAAGAAGGCAGATTCAACTACCGCATTCCCTTTACATTCTGAAAGTTGTAAATCTAGACCGAGTACTGGATGTAGCTTTTAGAAGCAAGACATCTTAACTCCTTTTAACTCATAAAGAGTTTAAGACCCAGCCCCACAAACTCACAGAAGCACCTCCTGACCATCGGATGTTCTCGAAACCTTAGAACTGCACGGAACTCAGATTACTGCATCCTGCTGTACTTCAGGAATAGCCATGAATATTAATTTCATTAGACACTAAGGAAACGTGCCTGAAACACACTAGTGGATGGCCTGGCTTAGCCTAGGCCAACAAACTGCCCTGCTCTGGGGGAAAATAAAGCACAGAGACTTCTAGCTAAGAAGCTTTTCTTCTGATAAACTGAAGGTTCATCTAAGTCTTGTTGATGAGAAGGGCTCTTATCATATTTCAGTGTACCTGCAATGATTAGGTAAAGGGGAATGATTAAGGCAGGAATGTGAAAACACTGGTTTTTTTACTCTCTGGTAATAATAATAAGGCTGTCACAAATAAAATACTTGCAAATTACTCCCACAGATAACTGACAAATTTTCATCACGTACCATGATTGCTAAAATAGCTGCTCAATGCAGGGACATCAACAATAGTGAAAGTAACAGACACAAATTCACCACCTACTTCAAAATGTTGTTGTTAATGAAGTTGCCAATACACTCAGGCTCTTGTATCTTCTTCTATCTGACCGGGGCAGTGCAGGGATAGAAGAAAAATAACAGATGCCTTGTACAGCTGGCACTTGACTACATCTGTGCTTATGCATCACAACATAACTACCACCTCTTCACAGCATTGCTGGCTATGAGTCACCCCGTTTAGAACAGCTCTGTATAAAGTGTTTGCATACAGAGACAAATACACTGCACAAAACACACACGCTTTTTATGTGGAAAAAAAAAAAGGGAGAAGACTGATGGAACCAACACGAGGCCAAATTTTTCTGTGCCTAGAAAGATTTTCCTTTGCCTGCTCACAAGCAGTTATTTGCCTCCCCACTGCCACCTGATGAATAACATCCCACTCAGAGAGAGAATGGACATCAATTACTGAATGGTCTCGTAAGTACAGAAAGAAAACCAAAATTAAAATGTTTGAGAGGTGAAAAACTGAAATAGAGCTTCTACAGAAAAAGGGGATCAGCAGGACTCTGTAAGGCATTCTTTACATGAGGTGTTTTACAGTTAAGTGTGGCATTTAAAGAAATCATCTTGGGATGGAAGCTGTCTGGCCAACAGAGCGCAGCACCGTGTACCTGACATCATCGTCACAAAAAACCATGCCTAGAATCTTTAGAAAAAGAGATCAAGGGAGGCTTGTCCATCTATCCATTTCTTTTGCTCTGCATGCACACCAGAATGAAAATGTTAAAAAAAAATATAATTTTCAAGGATTCCAATATTTTACTAAACACCACTGTAGAAAAAGCTTTCATCAAGACTTTCACCACCTTATCTCCTAAAACAGCCTGGCTCTCTGCATCCCAACTTTTCACAACAAAAACTGGAAAACTCAACTCTGTAAGTAATTTTCTTTCTTTCTTTCATTCATGGCACTTCACTTTCATTCAAAAATTGGGAAAAGCAAAACTAAGAATTCTGAGAAAAATGACACTTCCCAAAGACGTGTGCACAGCAGTGAAACACAAAGCAGCAGAGACATTTTAAGTGTACCACAAATTGCAAAAAGCATGGAAGCACTTACTTCTAAATAAGAAAAACCTGTACCAATCTTAGACACGTGTTCCTAAATCTAATCCTTGAAATACAAGAGAGGAAATTATTTGATACAGCTCGAAAATATCTGTACTAAATACCAAGAGATACAAACTTCGCTCTCGTATCTTCCTCTAATATTTTGGTCAAGTGTACCAGCCTAATAGAAAAAATTCCCTGTTATTCTCCTACCTCACCATCTTCATAGTCTCACAGGCATATAATAAAAGTAGTTTTGAAAAGTCATTAACTCTGCAGAAACCATTTTGTTACAGGTAAACAACAAGTCTCAGCCTGAATAACAAAAAATAAGATAAAAAAAATAGAATAAAAACCATACCAAAAGAAAACCACATTGTTTGCTCACGTGTGGAAAGAAGAAAAGATGGGCCTTGGGTGATTGTGCCAAAACAACTGCTAGACAAAAAGTAGTACAGCCACCTGTGTGTGCAATGTGCCAGTAAACCACTGATTTTCTGAACAAAGGAAATAGATAAAAGGTGAATTAACATGTACCAGTTCCAGTGCAACACTGCATCAGGCAGGCAGCACAAAGATGCAGAGCACTGAGAGCAGGGGTATCACTCCTTTCAAAGTCACTCCATGAAAATTCTTGAAAAAGATCAAAAAGCCCTGTCTAAAGCGTGGAGCCCTACCCCTTACCAATGCCAACGCTTACAAACGGCATTAATCTTTTCCCCTTCTGCTTTTTTGACTTCAAGGTTAGCAGCATTTTGTTACTGCAATTTCATAAGCAAGGCATTTCTCCAAAGTGCGGAGTCTCAGGAGCGGCTCAGGAAGGACTGGTTTCTGTCTCCGTGCATAACTCAGGTCGTGGTCTGTGAGCAGCTGAGGTTTGACAGTGCTCTGCTGCTCCTGAAGGTCATAGCCACTGCAGGAGAACTGCCAGTATCTTGGGTTCCTGTCTCTGCAGCAACATAAATCCCTATCCTCAGGTAAAAATATCTTTTACTGCAAGGTGTGGTACTGTACAAACCTTTCCTGCTAACAGGCAAATTTATATTATCATCATTAGCTACCCAGGTATAAATTAAGTCTATAAATTATAAAAGACTAATATGTTAAGCAACCACGTTATGTCACGTCTATTTAAAGCCAAAGTTATGTCCATTAGTCTTTAGCAGAAATGATTCTTAAAGAAGCTAAACTCCATTAAAAGGCAAAACTTGTAATTACAGAAATTACACTGCCACATGATTACACGTTTTGTAACACTGTTCAAAGAATACTTACTGGTAATAGCACATTAAAATAAGCTTATTATAAAGTAAGTAAATTCTTTGCCTTGTTCTTCATGTCTATCCTCATGCATATACTACCATTGGTGTTTTCAAAGTGTTCTACCCAGTCCTGTACACACTGTCCTTTCCAAGGGCAAGCACATGGATTTTTATAAGCTATTAACTCTTGATATCAAGTTAAAGAGCTATGGTAAAAGATTCCTGCCTTCAGCAGAACATTTGCAACAGCGTACCTGTGGAAGGGATTCAAGAACTTGAAATAAAAACCCAATTTGATGACAGGGCATTGCCATGTCGTTTACTTCCCCACCCTTCATACAGCTAACTAAGGGAATGAATTAATTTTGTATTTGAAATTCACTGATTTTGAGAAGTAAGTTGCTCTCTATCTACACATACTTCAATTTTTCTTCTATTATAGGTAACAAGCCCCAATTTCTTCCATCAGATCCCTACTTTCTGTTGGCTTCCAAGACAGTTTCTTCCCCACTGTTTTATCCTTATTTATCGGTTCACTAGCTGATATTTGCTGTCGAGTGTTAAATACACAGACTCCTGCGAAGCTGTTCTAATTACCATCCCATGAATCAGTTGTCAAGTGCTGGTTGTAAGTGGCAAGGCCAGCACTCCCCTCCGGGAGATCAAGTGCCTCCACTTACCATAACAATACTGCACAATGGACAACTACACACATGCAAGCAAATAGCATTTATCACAGTGGCCGGAACATAGGAGACCCTTCACAACACACGGCAAGAAAAGTCCTAATTCTAAAGGTCTATTATCCAAAAAGCACTAAAGGAAGAACATAGGTGGTAGGGGGAAAAAAAAAAAGGAGACCATGTTGCATGAATAATGTAGCAAGAAGATGGAGCGCAGTATTTACAACCGACTCATGGCCAGACAGGACATAGTGACTTCAGGAGTCTAATGCCTGTGGCAAACAGTTGCCAGCCCATTTTTCAAGTTCAGAGCTGAGATTTTCAGACACATTTCAAATGCTCAAAGCACAGTAGAATGGGCCAAATCTGCAGTTATGTTCAACTGCATTGTTTCAGAGTTTGCTCTTTAAAAGGTGTCAAAAGAAGCCCTTGGTTACAAGCAACGTATAGACAAGTTTTCCCTTAAATAAGAATGTTCCATCTTGTTGGTAAGTACAAAACAATCCCATATGACAACAGAAAAAAAAATAATCATCAATTCATTCATCAGAAAACACAGCTCTCTGTAAGAAAAACTAAGAGAAAGGTGGGAAAAGAGAGAGAGGGGAACAAATTTTTGATATAAAATGGGTGTCCACATAAAAACTAATTAAAAGTTTTGGGGGGATTTGGGTGATGGAGGTGTCAAACAAATGAAGATAATTACATTAAAAACAGACTGATGGCTGTAGGGAGATCTACCACTCTATAAATATGCTTTACACAATCAATTAAAAAAACTAACTAGCATAAAGATTAATTAATTGTTCCCAACATTTTACTTAAAATTGAAAGATCAAAACAAGTATAATTACGTTTAAGATGTGCTTCTGGAGACAAAGAGCATTAATTAACTCTCTCAAAAAATATTTTTAAAGTATATCAAGTGTTTATAGGTGATACAATACTGAGCATTCATTACTCTGAACTTTGCATTCAAGCACTTTCAGGATATCTGCTTGGGTAATTCTATGATGTTTTTCTTGTACAATGAATAAAAGTTCAGCTACATAGATTTGAGCCATCCCTTCCTACTGATGCATAGCTAACCATGGGTGAAAGGGAGCTACTGCCTTTAGCGCAGGACACTATATGGTCTGTACAGTCTCATACACTAAACTTGTGCTAAGCTTCATGCTGACAGAAACAGACTTCTCTGCTGGAGCCTTTACAACAAAATTCCCCCTAGTTCCTTGAGTTTACAGTTATTCCTGACTGAATATAGAAGGAAAAGTTGTTTCCACCCTAAGGGCTGTATGGGGGAAGGATCTGTAAATACACATTTTCTTGACAATCCTGGAACAGATGTTTTGAACGGATGAAGGTCAGAGTTTTTTTCAGTTCTAAGTACTTTTGACACCTACTACATCCACCTTTGTTCAATTAGGAAGCAAAGGAGCTGTTGATTTATCTGTAACATCAGAAAGACCGTGTCATACGTTAACAAGAGGAGGAAAATTTAAGACTAGGGTTTATCCACATATTGGTATTATTGCAATGGATACTAATAAGAACAGTACCATCAGTTCCAAAATAAAAGTAAACGGGAAGGGGAATCCTTAAAAATACTAAAATGCTTCACAGCCTGCAAACTACTTCACCCTGTTCTAGCAGCAGGTGGCTTTTCCCACATTCTGCATTACCAGCAGTACGTGACTCGTTTCTGCCCATAACAGCATCACTCACTCTCGGCATAGGAAGAGACCTTCCACCTCTGTTTAGTTGTTTGTTTGGGGTTTTTTAGAATATTTTTGAAATAGATGAAGCTAAATAAAGCCATACAACAGCCCACAGTGTACCTTTCTGTACGGCAGCATGTTGGATTCCGTTGCTTCACTCCACGGCATGTGGCGCGTCTGTCGCTGAAGTGTAAGATATAGCACAAGCTGGCTTTTCAGCTGTGGCATGCGTCTGCAGAGAGACTCGAGTGTGACACACTTTCCACTTCACTGAGATGTACCACATGTTACAAAACATAGCTGTCCCATCATATTTCCAGTTAGTTAATATAGGAAGATTAGCGGCATCTCAAGAGATTTGTTTATCTACAAGCCTTACTTGACCACAGCTATCACTGAGGAAAAGTGCATCTGGAGCTCCACTTTCCAGATCAGAATCATTTTTTTCTGGTCTATTCTGCACTAGATTTTGTTCTTGTGTGTACCCAAGCAGTCCTTTTATACGGAAGTTATGAACCTGCACTGCCTGTCCTTGATCATTCAATGAACACACACTTAGCTGGAAAAATTTCTGTACATCTTGGAGAGCATGAGCAAAGATGAACTTCAGAGTAGAATACAAAGATGCTTGTCATACCTCTATCAACGACTAACATTTCTACAACCAGCTGATTAAGCTTACAATCTGGTAGATATATTTCCTCCGAAAACACAGAATGAAATAAATATAAGTGTTGTCTTGTCCTACTCCAGTGTAGCAAAATTCACCACTGAAATAAACACGCGTAATTTGCACTGTTATAAATTCTACACCAATCTCCAAGGTCACACGAGATGGACGAAAATCAAATACGTAGTAATGTTTTTCTTATCAAGAGTCAGCCACATGTCACAGTTTAAAAGCAAAATACCAGATTTCTGGGAGCACAACACTGAGAATAAAAAGATGCTGAAGTATCTCAGCTCCAGCCAGATTTCACCAAGCACGTGCAGAAGCCGAACAGAGCATTTTGTGGAGCCCCTTACAGCCACAGCTAGCCCCAGATTTTATAAACTGACAATACATATAAACCTCTGAATCAACACCAAACGTTGTTTCATTTTTCTGAGGCACCTTTTTTATTGTCAGTACTTTCTGATCAGAAGATAAAGTTCATACAGACGGCAGTTGATTATCGCAGCGTTCGGACACTGATTTGTATATCTTTGAGGCATTATTTGTTTCATTTAACAGAGAAGTGTTTGCTAAAAAGCTAAGAACTATCTGAGAGTAAACAGGATTCATTCTTCTGAAGCACACTGCAAAGCTTCTTCAAAAACACAGACCAAATCTTTGCTCAGCTACTGTGAGCCTCATGTTCCTCCACAACCCGTGTATGTCAAAGGCCTCAGCTTGCGTGTGACCGAACACTCAATCACTGTTATTTAAACGGCGTCTTTACTTGCAACTGTTAACATGGTAGAAGTATTACAAAGGACCAAATATTTTATCCTGTTGATTCTTGTAACAATTGGCTTTAGATTTCAGGTTTATTCTTCCTTTTCTGTGCTTTACCCTGTGATTCACGGCTCTGACAGGCCTATCGGCACCTTCTCATCTCATCAGGCATCGCCACAACCACAGGCCTAATTCAGCAAGCAGCTCCCCGCCTGCCTGCCCACCATCCCAACCCTTCTGCAAAACCACTTTTTGGATTCAACATTAAACACAAAACCTTGTACCAACCTGTTTTATCTAAACCAGGTTTGCCTGGTTTCATCACTTCTGTATTCAGTAGCCTCTGCCTCAAATTGCGTGACAGCGATCATTAGAAGACATCTTTCAGTCGCTTCTGAGACTACTAAACCTTAATTGTTTATATGCTAGTATATGGCTCAAATTACAGGTTTTGAGAAGCTTGAAAACAATCCCATTTCTAAAAAAGAATTAGAGGGGTTTAGAGTGCATATGACTGAAGTTGAGCACAGAGAAGCTTAGATCTTACGGTTTAAGCACTTGCAGAGCACTGTGAACAACAAAGCCTCCACGACGCTCTGGTCACATCAGCTAGGCCAAAATTTTCACAAGTGCCCATTAACTGTATGTTCCTCCGTGTTACTTGATTTACTTTATGCCTTGACATAGCAGACAACGTTCCACAGATGTGCTGAATTCTCACTGTGACAGAACTCACTGAAAGCTGGTTTGAACTTCCCAAATAGCACCTGAAAAGAATGACTCTCAACAAGGAGCCCCATGAACAGCAAAACAAATAGTCTGCTTTTCTTTCCACTGACCTGAAGGCCGAGATCCTCTATGAATTGCTTACCATCAAAAAAACCACAATCCCTTTAGCTTATGTTCTAGCCATCAGTGTAGCCACCTAGACTGGATCACATTCCATAAAATTTGGAGGCATTTCACAGTTAAAAGGAGCTGATAATTCCAGGAGGAATTCAAATTGCTAAGGAAAGTCGCACAGAAATGCTGCGTCCTCACCACAGACACAGCCACCTACTACAGCAGAGGCTGAAATGGGAGGCACAGTCCTTCAAATTGTGCAGGCAAAATTGATTCAAACTTTTAGTGTTATTTTATGAATGCTTCATCTGCAAAATGAGGAAATTATACTGTACAAATATTCAATTCATAATTTAAATCACAATTAATTTCAAAAACAAGTCTGTGAGCAATCAAAAAATGCAGTAAGGGGGTGCCTCAGGTGATATTCTGAATGTGTTACCTAGCCAGAAGTTAAAGAAAGAAGGGATTAAGAAAGATCTTTTTTTAAGAACACTCCTTACAGCTTTTTGACAAAGAAGGAGCTTTCTAATTCTCTATTTTGAATTACTGAAGAAAAAAAATTACTGCATTACACATTTTAAATTTTTTTCTAAATTTAAAATTTTCAAACTAATTAAATACATCCATTCTGCCTCAGAACTAAAGAATAATTGCATCAGATTTTCTAAAATGGCCTGCACTTATTGCTTTTTAATTGTCTTTTCCCATACTTCAGAGATGTAAAATAATCTAATCCCTACACAAATGCTTGAGCTTAGCAAACTCCCTTGATGTTTCCTCTTTATATTAAATATTATTAAAGAAAAAAAAAAAGACAAGAAGATCTCCAGAGAAGCCACTATAAGACAGAAAATGGCATTTAGCAACAAATGCAAAGTTCAAATACCATCAAGTCGTAGTGAATTACTCAAGTGGCAGCAATCGTGCAACAATACAGATAGGATGGCTGTAAGTTAATGCAGTTTGCAATTAGCTGCTCAAACTACAAGCATGAAGTGACAGCCGTTATACAGGAAAAAAACCATATTAAACAGCATCAATATCCAATGGTGTTAGCATCCTCAGAAAGAGAGAAATGAAATCCTCCTGAAATTTCCAACTATTTTGCGATGTACTTTAAATCCTTCTAAAAGTATAGAACACAGAAATAACCTTAAAACGTAAGAAAAGAAAACATAATCCGCAACTGTTCGCTGGGTCTATGTCACATTGATTTATAACAGTTATTTCGAAGACAGACAAAAACACACAGATGCAAACAATTACTCTATTTTTGTAGGCAACAAGTGAGGTGGGTGGTAACTGAGAAATTTTGAAAAATCCTGTCACAATATTCCATTTTTTCTTAAGTAACCCTCATCACACAACAAACGCTCGCCACATCAGAGACTTTCCAGGGCCTGAAGGGCCACTTTGATTCCAGACCGCTGCAGGCATTAGTGGGGACGTAATTAGGGTAAAAAGTTCAACCACAGTTCCATGTCTAGAGTGCTGCCAGAAATAAATTTCCTCTCATTCACTGGTTTCTACTGTACCCTCCCTGAGAAACATATTGAAAACACATTTATCTTTGTAGAGTTTGTTCCTCTTCTAATTAACTTTATAGCGTTTACAGTATTTAATAATTTAAAGTGGAATTTAAAGTGGCCCTGGAACCAGCAGCTTTGCCTGTAATGGTGCTGTGCATTATCTTTTCCCTGTAGTGCTTCTTTTGACAAGTTACTCCAGGAAGGTATGTGCTCCAGCTGGTTTGAGCTGGATGTGCATTTAGCGACCGGCTACTTCCTCCCCTCCATCTCCTCCCCGTATCGTTACACGCACGGGGGGTTGGAACAGCAGTAAAATGAAACTATGCCTCAGCTCGGAAATCTGCGCTCCCAAACCTCCACGCTATCCCAAGGATCTCTTAGAAAAGGTTTATCTTTTTACAGCTTAATAAATCAAAGCTTTAGAAGGTCAAAACTACCCGTAGTTCTCACCAACTGGTCAAAGTTTGACCCCAAATACTAATTTTCTTCCTTCCAATTTTGATCCAAGATGAACACTTATTATAGTTCAAAGGTTATTTCTTACTACAGTTCACTCAGACGAACATTTGATATATCAGAACACCGGATCTTTCCTACCCTTGGTATTTACAAATGGGAACACTACCTTATTCCATTAAAGCTGCCTCTCTTAGCATTTTAGGTGGTGAGAAAACTCACAGAAGTACCCACAAACATTACTTCAACACTGCAAAAATAGTTGGAAGTACATTAATTTTATTACAGAAACAAGTTGCCAGAAAAAATTCTGGGATCTGAAGAGCTCTTCTTAAGACAAAGACCATTGCTCCCTTTAGCACCTAACACAACAGTCAAATTCACCATCACTAACAGGAATTTGAACTACTTTATGCAGGAGTTGTGTCTCTCAGGCTCTTAAAAGCTACCACACAACCTGTTAAGACTAAACTGATTTTTTCTGCAATAACCAGAGAGGATAATGTTTTTCATCTGCTAGAACGGAAGGAAATCTTTGCAAGGCAGTTGATAGGACAGCACTTTGCAGTTAATGATGCTTTACAGTTTTTCAACAGCACGAGAGCCTTTGGGACTCAATCTCTCAAAGATAACAGAAATGAGAGAGCTTTACCCAACTTAAAAGGTTCTACTCTACTTTTAAGAACAAAAGCAATTAAGCTTGCTGTCTAGAAATTTAAACTTCTACATCCTTGACAGTCTTCAAAAAAATAAGGCTGGGAATTAAAAAATATAACTGAATTTTGCACAGTCCACAAATACTTAAACTTTGTGAAATCTATTTCATAGTGTCCAATAAAACTGGAAATCATAACCATCTGTCCAACTCATTTTTTATGTGTGATTTGAGAAAAACATGTTGTATTTTATCTCGAGTGGATACACCCTTTACACACTCACTGCATGATTCAGTCTCTGGCATGGCTGGGTGAGTCCAGGGCACAACCACTGCATCAGCAATGGCATTCCAGTAAAAATACTCCAGGGAGAGTTACTCTGAGCAGTGTGAGAACTGTGAACAAGAACTTCATTCATCACTGCTAATTCCCTTCTCGTGGGTGATCCTTCCAGAAAGCTTTGCTATTTGTCTCTGACAAATCATTTCACAGCTAGCTAATTTTAAACATTAAAAGCCACAGACACTTAGAACTGGACACTGGATTTTAGCATTAACTAGTTCCTTTGCCAGTAAGGAACGGGGTCATGCGATCACTTAAAAATATTCATGTGGGAAAATATTAAAGCTTTGTTTGTTTCTATTCTTACTCATGTAAAGATACTTTCTACCTAAACCTTAACACTCCCATAAACACATTCCCAAGTTAAACTTACATTAAGGCTAGTAGATTTTAAGCTACAGTAGCCACGTTAATAAACCATGCTTCCTGAATATCTGCTGCCAGTTGATTTGCCTTGTAAACTGATCAGCAGAGTTAAAAAAAAAAATGCTGGCTATCCAAGTTATACATTTTGTTTGCTCCAGCTACTCCTTCTTTAACTTGCCCTTATTTCCTTTCTCCTCCCATGATTAAAAAAGATTACCTCTTGCTTCACATGACCTTAAATGACCTCCAGCCAATTCTTCAAGTCATCCAAAATTTTCCATCACTTGACATCCTTAATTTAATAAGTCTTTCTAAAAATATATGCTAGAAACGTTGCACATGCTACAGGCAGGCTGCTTAGGTTACTGGTTAAGGTCCTTTACTCTCTACACTGTACAAGTTTGGAAAGTCTACAGGCATCAGACTCATACTTTTTAATCTTCTATAACTGATCTTTCAATTAGCTGTACCTGATTATCACTGTACTCGTATAGTTACCCGACTACCATAGATGCCTCATCTTGGTGTTTCATTAATGTGTACCAAGCCCCACAAATTCACTTTGTGGGGGTATAAAGATTTGTTTATCTTATCACCAAGAACAAAGCAAGCATGCCTCTACAAAACTCCACAAAAACACCCCAAATTTATGCAGATGTTCTTTCCTTTTTGGTTTTCCTTTAATTTGCAAATCTTGTAATCTAAGACTGAAGTTGACTGAACCAACATCTAAACCAGCACAGTAGTATCGGCCAAAAAACACAATCTGTTTCCCATTTATGTGTCAAGACTGCATCCTTTCTGGGGGCTGTGAAAACTATTGTTTTGAAAAGATTATATAGTGAATCATAGAATGGTTTGGGTTGGAAGGGGACCTTTAAAGATCATCTGGTCCAACCCCCAAGCTAGACATTTCAGGCATTTTACTTGATGGAAAACTTGACTTTTAAAGTAAAAAATCTGCACGCTAAAAGCTTGTCAAACTCGGAAACAAGGCAGAAGTTTAGAAAACCCAAAATTAATCTTCCCTGGTAACATACTCATTGTGGGGAATAGAAGGATTGAGATTAGGGGCAAACCTCTCGCTACAGAATTTTTACATGAAGCAGGTGCCAGAAATTAATTTCCAAGCACAAAGTTTAAAATTTTAGACACACACAAACACTTTTTCTTTTTTAAAGCAGGTTCTCTACTGGGACTGTCACAAAGAATTTAAGATCTACAATTAAGAAATATGACAATCAGAATACTGATATTCAAAATGAATGTAAGTTTTATCAGCCTGTATTGTATCAATGCTTACCATGTTAGGTTACATTACAAGAGAGATGCAACCCACACATCAAGTCACCCAGAAACTGGTTTCTAAGTTAAAGTGTTAAATCTGTGGGAGTCATACTAAAAATTAACGAGTCATTTTTAGACTTGTCAAAAAAACCCCAAACTTGTAATTCATTATTTTGCATGAAGTACTATTATATCCATCTTTGCTTCATAATGAAGGAAAGAAGTCCTAGCATATTATCACAGACAAAATGACTCATTGATTTCTTTCTGTTAAAGTACATGGTACATTAAAGGGATAGCAAAAAATACTGAAGTTATTTAATAGAAGTGATCATTTTTTGAAGGTATTTATTAACGACTACTTGAAAATTCTTTGGACTCCAGAGGGACGAACATTCTACATTAAAAAGAATTGCTTTTTATCAGATTTTGCTCATTATAGTATATTTACTTTACAGCTAAAGGAAACAAGAATTTCCTGATGGTAACCACTAATGCAGACTAGTGGTGAGAACCAGGAAATCCCAGCTCCTATCCCGAACGTGTCGATATCTCATTGGTACAGTCCTAAAAGATAAAATACTACTAAAGGACAGTGCAGAGGATCTACATAAAAACTATATTCTATCAGATTTGTATTACTTTAATGGTTTAGCATCTGTAGCACTTAAAACTTGCTCATATCTGCTCATTTTCATACCTGCTGAATGGAAATTTCTCAAAGCCTTTTATGCATTTGAATCTATGTACATAAAAATCACAAAACATATCAACACATTTTTAAGTACAATCACTCAGCTATCACACAGAACTGTCTGTGCACAGTATTAATAGCTCTTTAATACATGTGGCTTTTTCTGGTCGAGATAGCCTGTGATAATTTACAGCAACTCAACTGCAATGAAGAGTTAATAACCTACAAAGGTTTTATCATAAGTCAGGTGTAAAATACATTTATAATCTTCACCTTCCATCCAAAACTAAATGACTTCAAAGTACTTTCTTGAAAAGCTACTGAAAATGTATTCTATATAAATAATTGCCAGTGAAAAGCATTTAAATTTGAGTATTGCCTCCAGATACAGCAGAGTCCAAAAACATTCTTCAACAGTAAGTCATGGTGCCAGCCACCACATCTTCCAAAACATTAACCACAGGCCTTATTTATTAATAAACAGATAACAAAAACTTATTTGGAAATGTCAAATTCACCAGAAATGTTCCAGGAAAAGAGTAACAATAGTTACAAAGCTGAGCAGAGCAACCAGCAGTCAGAAATTCTGGAGAACTGCTAGGGAGAATCCAAACAATCATCGAGGCTGAAGAGGTCAAACTCCACCCTCCCCCAAATCATTCTCCTTGGTAGATGATTTTGACAGGTTTTAGACAATAACCTGGGTAAGATCTGAATGGGAGAAAGCTAGAGGACCGCTGGAAGTAACAGAAGCACTTCAGGAGGTCACAGGTTTCTCCTCACACCTTATCTGGTGTCCTAGGATGAAGATGGAGATAAGGGGCAAGGGGACTGTGCTGTTTTGGGACTACATCTCACAGAGATTAGGACACTGGCCCTATTGTCATAATCATGTCCAATCTCATTCAGTTGGCAGTAAAGAAAGACGATGTAGTTTAATGTATCAGTGCAATGGTTTGTGTGTTGGAAGGCTTGGATTTGACTTCAGGATCTGCTCTGGATTAGCCGCCTTTGAGAAAATCATTCAGTCTTTTAGACACTTTGTTTACCCTTCTGTTCAATGGGCAATATTTTAGTGTCAGTGCTACATCACTTCACTGGTTATTTGACCTGCCATTTCAGTAGACAGAACAGGCCTCCTATTCCCTGCACATTTTCAGTAGTGTGCTGACAGCTGCAGTATTTCATGCCATAGCCAACATAATCTCCAAAGTAGGTGAGGAGATGACTGTAGTGAAAATCAAGTGCTTTGGAATAAATGTTCTAGAATAAATGTAGTGTTTTCTTCAGCTATACGATTAAACCAGGTCTTTTATCTGTCCACAACCATTAAGATACACAGGAAATTATGATAAACACAACGCTAAGAACAGAACTAAAATTGTGATTCAGGTTCAGAGGCCATTCATATTTTGATGTTCTACACAAATTCTTCTTTATGCACAACAATTTCAGACGTGTAATCAAATCGTCTGTGAATGTGACAAACGAAGAAACAACTGTGACACTTGAGCCAATTTAAAAGGAGTGTGACTCCAGCTGAGGACAAACTATCACAGAACTCTTAATCTGAAAGCTGGTGACAAAACAGGTTATTTGCAAGGACTCTTTCAAAAATAGCTTGCAACCAATAGTAAGTGCAGAGAAGTGTTTCAGAATTTTCTGTTGAAGAATTACCACCACGAGCAAACTGGTTCTTTATAAAGTGTGTAAACAAAAGCTTGTAGCAGTGTCTCCTTTTTTTAATGATGTGCTAGTCCTCTGGCAGTGGTCACAGTGGATCTAAAAATCTTCTATTTGTAGAAATTTAACTACAGATATATAGTAACACAAACTTACCTATTCATTTAGAACACATATCAGCTTTTTTTCTTTGTAGAAAAACAGAAACTACCAATAATCTTTGAAGTATTTCTCACTAACTGAGGAACACAGTAACACAGTCAAAACAATCATCCTTATAGTTCCTTCACTTGCCAGATATCTCAGCTTCTAAAGCAAAGGTACGAAGGAGGAAAGGTTTTCCATCCAACATATCCTTTACATATACAAATACACTGTTTCAATTAAGACAAAGTCCTACCAGAGCAGTATTTGAATCACCAGTTACATGCACTCTCACGTAGAAGAAATCATTCAGGAGATTACAGACATGGGAGGGGGAAGGAGAAAAGACACCGTTTTGCAAAGTGTAAACACATCAGTGAAAGACATTTCACTTCTCTACTCCTTCATGGCTTTTGTTTCAAACGTTTAAGACAGGCAACATTAATAGTCTATTTTAACACAGTAATAATACGTACAGAGAAATTTAGAGAGACTTAGTAGTCCTCCTCCACACCCAGAGTGATTAAATTCTTAACTGAGAAGGGTGTGGCACAGAATTAGTCTTACTACTGTAAGAAGATTTACTCCAACTGTTCAGCCTTTGAATCATCATGTAGGGGGTTACCCTTGAAAAGCAAATATTTTCCTGCAGGTATAGATATAAATCCTTGGCACTGTCTGAATCAACTTGCCAAACAGATAGAAAATATCTTGAGGCCATCTTTTATAGGAGGAGTGATACAACAAGACTGCCCAGAGTGCACAAGACAAGACCGTTAACTTATTTTTCTAACTCAAAGTAGACATAACATGTATTTTGCTAACAATGAGTGGCTGTAACAACGAAACTGCTTGGTGCTTTTTGATTTGATACAAAACTCATTTGATACAAAATTAATGTGATACACAGCTGCTGCTTGAAAGCATCTTTTAATTACTTTTCAAGACATAGATATTACTTTATACACTTCTCAATAATAATTCCGACCAGGATCAATACCAGAAAAGGCTAATCATAAAATTGTGGTAACACTAAGAACAAAATAAACTCAAAATACCTCTTCATCTATTTTGTATCAAGAGTCTCTATTTTCTCACACCTTTTAAAAAGCTTAAGTCAATACCCAATGTGTGCTGACACACTAGGAAAAACTTTAAAAGCACTTCCCAGTGTTATCCCATTAGCAAAACGGGAATACAGCTTTAAAGACGTAATCTACTGGGGTATTTTGGATGATATAAGGTTTTATTGACAGAAAATATTCTTACCCAGAAGACCCGATGCTTTTGCACACGCCGAGAAGAGGCCGCTTCTCCGAGAAATTATCACATTTCTGAGCACCTAGTAAGAGAGAAAGCAAAAAAGAGAGCAAATAACTACGTGGTGCTTGTGTTACCTTTTCAAGTGCAGGGGGTGTGCATGTTGTGAGGGCCCAATATATTGGAAGGATATTGAATATATAATCCAAAACTCACAGCCTTTATGAGATGACTGATAGAAACACAAATACCAGGCAGAGTCATGAACACCAGAAGGAAGAACTGATCTTGAAAGAGACACCAATGAGTAACAAAATAGGTAGCAAAATCTGGACATGGCTTTGGAGTTACTTTCTATTCTTTTCAGATGGAGTTAAAAACACTACTGAATTTCCTCCATCTTCTTTCAACCTTTGCCTTTTCATTTATCTATCTATAGGAATGCATGGGTGTGTGAATAATGGAGTTTTCTTTTTTTTTCCCCTCCATTATACACCAAACCCTTTGATCTATAAAGAATATTAGTGATATAGTCTGTTCAAATTTCAATTCACAAATACTGGTGTACGGCACTAAATCAATTATTCAGAAAGGCACAACAATTAACAATACACATTTTCACATAAGAGAGACTGTTAATTATTAATAAGTCGGGTACGTGCAATTAATTTGTAACAAAACCCGTTCAGTACTCTCATCTGTACAAGAAGTTGTCTTCCCTCCTACACATTTGGGTATTTATAAAGTCAAACGGGTCACATCAATAACTTCACCAGCAACAATAGATTTACAGGTAAACTAAACCAGCCAAATGTATTTTCCTTTTATTCCTATTATTTCAAGGGCTTTCATGAGTCATACCTGTACTGTATGTACTGACCTGTAAATTGATAAATGAAACATATACTCTCCTTAACAATCTGGCAACCAATTTGTTTTCTCCACTAGAGGTAACAGATGAACTTCATTTGTTTCTGCTCCCTGAGCCAGTCTCTCGGCAGTGAGGGTGAAACGCTGACGACCAAGAGTTCTGACACAGATTCAAGTGGAGCCAGGATTTTACCTTAAGTATTTAGTTACATTTATTCTCTCTCTCTCTTTTTTTTTTTTTTTCTTTTTACTAGATATATTATAGACATGAATTCATACATTTCTTTATGGGCTTGTTCCAACAAAGAAGGGAGGGCAAGGGGAAAAAAGGTGGTGGAGAGTACGGGCAAGCAACTGCACAAGATCTGAAGGAATACCAGTTTTTAATACCCAAAATCTGTACAATAGGTGCTTAAACTTCTGGTATCAGCCTGTAATGACCGAGGCCCTCGCTTTAAAAAGCACAAACAGATAACTAAAACCCCATTTTCTACTGCAAATAGATACTTTCAGAACGTAAACATTAATACTGTAGAAAAGGATCATTATTTTGAGGACTCTGCAGGGCATTAAATCAGGTTAATAGCTGCCCCATTCACGAGATTGCAGAAAGCGCCATGTGTCGTTCTCTGCCATGCTTAATGGAGGCCACAGCCCTTCCTAGTTCTGCGGTGGGATTTAATCTTCCAAGTTATGGTGGATTAATTCCGATTTGTAAAAGCGCGTTTGTTTGCATGTGCGATACGCTGACGTTGTACACACCTGCTCCACACACAGTGTTTAACCAAATGCAGCAGGATGATTGAAATGAAAAACAGCTCGCTAAATCCCCCAAATACAAAAAGTATTGAAATCCTGGTGCAAAGTCTCTTTCTTAAACTCCTTTTATTCTAAATCCTTTTAATTCTGTCATATAACACTACAGCATTTATAAAAAGCTGAAAATCCCGACAAATCACACAATTAAAGTAATGAGAACTGTCCTTCCTGCCAACAAGGCACCACCTTACCTACAGCTCCATTTAGCTAAATGAGACAGTTTGGGGGTTGGTTTTGGGGGTTTTGTTGGTTTTGTTTGGTTTTTTTTTTTCTAAATCTAACTTCAGTCATTATACTTAAAAATGAAAAAAAAAATAATAATCTGGGGCTAAGTGAAATTTCATACAAATCAACATTTAGAACTTTATGAAGTCAAAAGGTTATCCACACAAGCTCAAAGCAGCTTATGTACTGTACTACTGATGAAACTGTGAATAGATCTCTCTTGGGCCTGCTAAGGCCTCTCAATAATGCCAATAATAATAGTGACAACAACAGCAGCAGCAGCTGCCACCCACCTTTATGAAGAAGAAAAATGAAACTCCAGTGATTTTCCCAGGAAAAGCTACTCAAACCTATAAAAAGCACCCTCGTTTCCCTTGAGTAAGGAATGCGCTGTGTAAACGGCAAATTCTGACCTATTTAGCCAGAGCATATATGCTCAGAGTATATTTTTCTCATATTCCACTGATCAAGTTCCATCACAGCCATTTAATAATGCAGTGCATCTCCTGTTCAGCTAAACCCCTCTTATTTATACCCTTTATTGGAAAATTGTGTTGCATTTGTGGTCCCGTTCTAGGTCAGGGTAGTAGCCAACCAGTACCTGGAAATGCCCAGGTGGCAGCCAATACGTATTGTTTCCACTCCCTATTTTACTGCTTTTCAAGGGATAAAAAAAAAAACTTAAAAAAAAATTAAATTCTTCCCTATAATATCTCTAAAAGGCTTACTTGCCATGCTTGAGAATTCTGTTCTCTAATTTCTATAACCCACACACATTAACATCCATTATACCTTAACAACCCACACAACAGTTACAAGGCACCAGAACTGAAACGCACACCTGCACAGCCCACTCACACCAATCCAACCCTTGCTACCAACTGCTCCTGCTTGGTCAGCTTGCAGGGCTGGTTCCTCTACCCATATGCAATTATTTTGGCCTTCAGGGACTTAAAACCACTAAGCCACCCAAGTGGTTGAATATATACAAAACTCACATCTGCCTTCCTTTAGAAAGCAACCTAAATATGATAGTTCTTTCAAGTATACCTGCACAGAAAGCTGAGTCGGCTTTGGAGGTTCCAGTTTTATTTTACCAACAGCAAAGCTGGAAGCTGCAGAGTTCAGAGAGAAAGCTGCTGCGAAATTTCAACAGTTTTAGATTTTCAAATGCAAAACTACTCTGCATCCCACTTAACTTGAGTTTTTCCTGTTAATTCCAGTTTTCAACCCTTCATCCACAAGGCTCCTTTAGTTCATAGCTGTTTTAAATATAGTACCTCTGATTTCTTTCATTTCCTTTATTTGCCTTCCCTCCCAATACCAATCTGACAAAGCAGCGAAATTCATCGCGAGATGTAGGACTATTATGTCATCTTTTCTGCAAGAAGCATAATCTAGAAAATGGCAATAAATTCATTCAGTTCACTGGAAGAATTTCTTTTCATAATGCTGAGACACTGCAGTAGGTTTTACAGACAATGACTGACCTAAGCTTCAACACAGACTCCTGCCATCAGGTAGCCCTGGCCAGGAATTACCGCACAAGCGATGCCCGCAGCGTCCCCTCGGCTTTCACACCAGACAAGGCTACCTCACTAAATGGGACAGCACAAGGCAGGACACAGGCACTTGGCCAGGGTTTTGTAAAATGACCTAAGTAACAAAAAGGGGAGACTACAGAAAGCAGAAATACTCTGTGCAGGAAAAAGAACAGCAAAGCCACTTGGAGTCAAGGTGTTATCTCCTTAGCACTGATTGCTGAAGTGTATCTGCAGTAGACCTCAAATTTAAGTCAAAACACAAGAAGTTTTTAAAAGCACTAGAAGAGTTCTGATTTTTATTAGGGACTCCATAGGTCAGAGAACACACAACTAATCCAGAAAACCTAAATCATATTTTTAACGCTTCCATATCACAGAAATACTCATCAGAAGAGAACAAGCATGATGTAGGAACATCTGAGGCAGAATACTTGATAATAAACTCAGTATCATTTCAATTCCACGTATGGAATCATGGAGTTACCTCAGGAAAATAAGAAAGCATCATCTAGAGGAAGTGGGGGGAAATTAAAAAACATGTTGAAGAAAGAATATGAATCATGAGGTCAGCGTGGCTAAATGAAGTCTGTGACTGTGAGAGAAAGCCCAATACAGAGTAACTCGAGCAGCAGTGAGGACTACACAATTTGCATCACATGAAATGGAAGAGGAGGAGGGAGTTAATGCACCCTGAGTCAAGCTTGGTTTTGTATCTACCACAATATTTGCTGCCTTCTAATAACCACAAAGTCACATCAACTTGTTTTCAAATACATCTTTGCATTCTTGTTTTGTCTGAAGAGACAGAAAAATCCAGAGCCCAACAAACCAGGCACCTGTATACATATAGATAAGTGCTAAAGTCAATCACAGCAGCCAGATTTGGAAGTGAAGAAGAGCTAGGCAACTTAGAAAGCTGTGCCAAGCAGATGGCTCAGCAGATAATGCAGTGTGGGGCATGCAAAGTGCCAGGACTTACTCTTCTTATACTTAAGGTTGACAGCATCCAGACAGAGATGTTCTCATATTCTGAATATTAGCTATGCAAGTTTATCTCCTCTCTCAAGCCTGAAATTTGGTCACACTATTAACCTTCAGTCTCAAAATAAGCCATTTATATTGCAGGCTGTAGAAAATAACCAAAGCCACTGAAGGCAACAGTCTCTGTCCACAGAGAAGAGTTAATGTCTACATTTTTCAGAGTCATTTACAGAAATCTCTCAGTTCTTTACAGACATTTTATCCAACCACGCCACGGACACCAAGACATCAAAGCACCACAGTGCTGGGCCAGCTCAGGTCTTGCCTGGTTTGTTAGCTCAGACAAAACCCTGCAAGAACACTGGTGTAGCTGCCAGGTCAGACCAGTTCCAGGAGCCATTTAACTGCTCTAGTATGGCGCACAGCCTGAACCAATAAACCTCACCAGGTCCCAGTTGGCAGCGTGCAAGGCCAGCTCCAGATACTGCACCACGTTCCTGCTACCAGGACCACTTATAACCTGCTAAATCAGATTTGAGGAGGTCTCCTTTGCAACAAGCCTGCATGAAACAAGCCTGTATGAAATAACTCTTTTGAAACAATGCTTTATTATGCTATGAAGCACATGATGCAGCAGAAGATCTAACATCAAAGGGCTACAGTATTTTAACAAAATAGTTGACAAACTATTAAGTTCTGCTACTGTACAGTCACTAAGTTAAAACCATGAGCTTTCCTTTCACACCTGGGAATGAGCTTCTTATCACAAACTAAGATCAGTTTCTAGGAACGTGCCAAATCCATCCACCCAGAGAGTCCTATTTTCAATAATTCCCTTTTTACAGCTTTACAGTAAAATAGTGTTTGAGCTCACTGATAGTAATCAGCTTCTCCTTTACAAATTCCTTTTATTTTGTTCAGAATCATTAAAGCTCGTGTGTTAGTTATCTGAGGCCTCTTATTACAGCTTTACTTTTATCTGATTCCAGATACTGGTCAAAGATACATTCATGTACTTTTAATCAAAGATTTATTTAAACCAAGCCATGTAAAAAGAGACCAAAACATGTTTTTTAAAAGGTTTGGCTTAATTTAATATGAGCTAATTTAACAGTTTTCTAATGTAAGAACTATCACTGTCAGATGCTAAATATATGCCATTTAGAGCCAGAAAGACAGTAAGTACTTGAAGGAGTTCATAAGCAGTGCAACTTTCTAGATAGAAAAATAGTGCTTCTGATTTTTTCAATCAGAAAAGAGAAAAACAAACAAACAAAACAAACAAAAAAACCCCCAAGAACTTACAGATTCTTCAATTTACTTTATTTCCATTTACACTTTTTCATTCTCTTTTTCCTCTGAGAGAGGAAGGGGCATAGACATACAGAAGAGAAAAAAAAACCCAAACAAACCAGCTCTCCAGGAATTAGGCAGCGTTCCCATAAACAGAATAAAAGGCACAACATGCTTGTAAAGTGTTTTGCTTTAAGTTACTTTAACCTATAATAGGGTTACAGAGCCACATATTCTCATGCTTTCTATATCCCTCTGCTCAGGAAATCACCGAGACAACATAAAATGTGTCCGTCAAGCCTTTAACTGTCTTCATTTACTTTCTTCAGAATGCTCAAAGTTATTATCATTTACTGCTTTTGTAATAATTTAAACAATAAGTAGATTTCAGGCTGTATCTTTTGAGTTCACTAATTAATTCATAATATACTACTAACATTTGTAATCCACCATAATCCCAAAAAGCCTCATACTAGAAGCACACTATTCATCCATAAACTAGAAGATAATAAATGTTTCCAAATAGAATGATTAACATCTCTGGACTGATCTGATCTCTGAGCACAGATATACCTAGATATCCTCTAAACTACAAAGGAAGCAGCATCAAAGCTAAAATCTGAAGATGAAACCAGAGAAACAACAGAGCAGGAGGAGGAAAAAAAAGTAGTAAATAATACTTCTAGAAAGCTATGATGAGGGTGACATTTTAAAATGAATGGAAAAATATATATATCAGGTTCTAACAATGATCTGGACAAATATCTATTAAAGCAAAGAGTCATGCTTACTTATGAACCATATAATTATATACTTACTGATCTGTGGAGCTGGTAAAACCCGTGCAGCTCGAACTGGACCATGGCGGACAGAAAAGAGTTCCTGAGCTTCACCACTGATCTGCAAAACAGACAGATGATGAACATACAATATAAATATACATACTCGCAAATAAATACCTATCTCTATATTTAGTAGTTAAGAAAGTACATAGAAAGACATTGTACAAAAAGGAGGTAAGAAAGTAAATTGGCAAGACGTTGCTTTTCTAACCAACCACCTGCAGCTTCTCTAAATGAGAATCTATCTTAGAATCCCTGAATAACACAAATTATAGCAACAAAAAGATGGGCTACCCTCTAAAAAGGGATGCCTTAGGCTGTGTGGATGAGATCCCAGCACTCTCTCCTATTAAAGACCACACACGTTTTAGAAGAAGCAAGACTTGAAGCTGACTGCCGACTAAAATGCACAGAAAGTAGAGAATTTGACAATATTGGGGCATTCCCTGTTCTCTGAGTGTGAAAATTATGTTTAAAACTAGAAGGTCAAACTAATTAGGTTTGTCACTAATGGCAGTCTTGAAAAGATTAAACCAGAAGTAGTTCAGAAGAATTTCCAGACTCCCTGTGAATGGTCAGTCAGAATACATTTTCCTGACTGCCTGGTAATGGATCTGATACGGAATGTCAAACTTCAGGAAAATGGCAAACATTACGAAGCTCATTTCCAAATAACCAACAACTTAAAACAGATGTAATGAGACTAAGAACGTAGCCAACATGTTGGCATAAAGTTTTGCCAAACGAGCAGTTTACAATATCAGAAGTGAATGCAAATTGGAACAAGGTTCTTACGAATCAATAAATACAAGCTAACTTTTTGAAACGCTGTTTTATGGTTGTTCCCCTTGCTTTCCACACTTCAGCTCACACGTTCAGAAAGTTAAAATACAACTACTGTTTGAACGACAAGTCATAAATATAGTACTGCAGACTCTCAGTTTACTCCCAGTCTTAACCCCGAGCCTCCTTATCAGTGCTTTAGGTAACGTGGGCAGAATGCAACCTACCCCACTGAAGCACGAGTCTTTCATAAGACTGCTCTGAAAGCAACATTTCCTGCAGAGGTAGCCCACCATTCTGCACACGGTGCATAAACACAGAGTGTAGGCAACTACTGCTTGTCCTTATGACTCCTGGAATAACATCCAAGCTACCCAGATGTGGGGCAATGACACATCCAGCCACGTTAGCTGTGCAGACAGCTTGCAGTCGCGCAGCGGTACAAACCAACATCACTGTTAGAGACGGGATCAGAATTATTCCTGATGGACACCACAGTTTTAAAACTGTAATCAATATGAGAATTAATCCCTTAGTCTATCCTGCTCTTATTTTATTAGGCAGATGTTCTAATCATAGAGGATTCTTCTCAGCATCATCTGAACAACACAACATCGTGGTACTCCAGCTTTTCACAGCCAGTTTAACTCTCCCTCGGGGGCAGCCAGAGGCCTCTGCTTTGAAGGGCTTGCTGACCAGAATCCATACAACAGAGAAGAATGATGATCAGAAATCAACTCAATAAAGGTTTGATGATTGTTTCTAACAGATCCTGAGTTACATAGATAACATCCACATCCAGAAAATACAGCTTGGAAAAAAGCAGAGGGCAGCTAAGTGGAAAATGAGAAATATTAAAGAGAGTAATAAAAAGATTAAAAAAATACGAAGACGGTAGCACGCTTTCTATCCATCAGAACACACCAGCTCCAGGAAAAGGGAAAGGAGGAAGTGGAAAAGAAGAAAAATATAAGGCTTTGGAACTATTATTATTGGCAATTAAAGACTTTTTCCCCCAAATCATGAAAGTGCTGTTTCACAAGTGTGTGCACACCAGTGGCTATGAATGAAAAGAACTAGCATAACAAGAGTACGGAAGAAGTGATTCACATAAAACAACCCGACCCAATTCAGTCACCTCCTTCTACTTTTTAACGATGCCAGAACATCGGCTCGAACTACAATTACTTCAAATAAACTTGCAGTCCCAAAAGTAAGACACACTAAGAAGGCCAAACCTTCCTAACTCAATACACTCAACTCCAGGAAGCATGTTTATCCAGCCTATGATGCCAAGACCTGGGAGAGCTTAAGGTTGAGATTCTCAAGGAAAAGCCTAAAACACACAGATACAAATGAAGTTTATTTGTACTGCAGCACCTAGCGTGAAAATCCCAGCCCAGCTCTTCTCATGTATATAATGCTTTTGCTTTTTAATAATTAATATTCATTATTTAAGAGATAACTATTTCATCATTTTCTACTGTTGGGAAATGACAGAAAGAAAGGGTAAATGGACAAACCAAAGCCACGGGATCTGAGAGTGACACAGACAAGACCATAGGTAGTTGGCTCCTGGTTTGAGACCACTGTAACTTTGGACTCGTTTGTGTAACAGGTTCGTTCCTCTCTGGCTGGATAGGATTCCCCCCCCCCCAGAGAAGGGGAGACTTTCTAGAACTATGAAAACAAGTGAGTAAATGTTCAGATAACTTCAGCCATCTCTACAGTTCATCCATTTGCAGTCTTACAAAATTCTGAATTAACTGCAGTTGCTGTTAATGCCCTTCATTTACCTACCTAAACCATAAAACTTTATTACCACTGCTGAGGCCACACGTATCAATTTTGACTGAAAGCACCATCTTCAGGGTAGAGATTATACAGTCTGATCTTCCTGCCAGCTCAGGCCTTATCTCACTCCCGAGACAGCCAACACAACCAGCCAATCTTTTCTGTGAATGGGACACTTATTCCGCTCGGAACGGAAGTGGGACAGGTCCGTCCATTTAAGAGAAGCCCAGCCCCACCACTGCATGGCCAACAACTTGGTCACTGCCAGCTCAGCTCAGGCGAGATGGAGGCTGGCAAGTAAAAGGCTCCGCACCCCATTACCAGTCCCTTGAGCTACACAAGTCTCATAAGCAGAGACAAAATATAAATAGACTTCACGAACTGAAAACAGAGCTCTAAATCCTTCAGAAAGCACCTGTGAAGAAACCAGGCTGGGGCTGCCATGTTGGATTTGAGCCAGCCAAGTAGCAAATCCCTGTGGCAGCTTTCAAAGCTCTTAAAAGTTTTTCTTTCCTATTCCAAAAGCCAAGAATACTTCCAAGCAGGTTTCAAGAATTGAATATTGAGCTATAAAAGCAGCTTCAGGTACTCATTCTATGAAAGAGTGGATCCAAACCGACGGCTCCAAGCTGGTCTGATAGAACGCTTCAGCTTTCCCAGCTCCTGGTACCTAACCACAAGCCTCAGACCTCCATGGAAGCTGCAAGCACAGAACAGGCCGATTCAAAACCCGGCCCCCAGCAAAGTCTTCATCACTCTCTTCCAGTAGTGACAGATTGAAAGAAGAACTCCTCTCTCCTCCACTCAGTCGTCTTCAGCTACTGCTTCACAGAACAGGACAGACCAGAAATCTGGAGCACTGGTTAGTTTTTGATGACAGAGCTTTATTGTTTGGAGCATACCAGTTTGCACCCATAAAAAAGAACAGAACAAAGGAAGTTTTGTTCACACTAAGGATAACTAATAGTTTCCAACCATAGAAAATGGTTTTCACATGGTAAAAAAAAGTCAAACATACACCAAACTGAAACAAAGTTGAGCTCAAAACCCAATGCTTAAACTACTGTGCAACTATATAAAAGGAAACTGCTTGTGTATTAAAAAACTGTCCCAGGGAAGACAACAGGAGGGTTGGTTTTTAAATATTCTGATGTATGTTCTAAAGATAATATAGGTATCGTGACCTGTTGCTATAAAATGACAAAAAGCAACTCAGAGATGCCACCACAAAATACCATTCGATGTAATTACATTGGGTTAAAGACTATTTGCTACCTGTCACCTCACTACTGAGAGAGTAAGGAAGGACTGCTAGTAAAGGGACAGATTTTATCACTTCAGTTTAGAAACTCACACTGCTTTTTCATTCAAAACAAACCTCTGTAACTATCTAGAGATTATAAGAACTTCAATGCTCAAAGAATGCTCCAGAAGTCTACCCTAGCAACTGAATTAAGTATGAAACTGCACCCAGCATTTGGAACTATGACAACACTAATTAAATTTTAAAAACAGTGAAATCTTAGAAATGGTTTTGGTCTGTTTCCTCAATGTTCTCACTTTATTTGTCATACATTTTGAGGAGTCTTAGCATTTTGTTTTTCCAAGTGGCTAATTCAAGCCTTAACAATGGTACCCCCTATCAGGATGGGGTCTGGACAGAGGAAGGATTGCAGCTTACTCTGTGATAAATGACTCGACCTTTTCCCAGCTCTAAGAGGGGTAAGAATCACAGAGGAGAAGGAATTACAAGGACAACGACATAGAAATCCCAGCAGACAGGGCTTTTGATGAACAATTGAAAGAACAAAATGGAACTGCCATGTCCGACTTACAATTTACATCCATCTATAGATCCACAAACACACACCATCTGCTGTACAACTGCAGGTTTAACAACTTACAACCCATAGTATTACTGACAGCAGCACTTAAAGAAATTTAAGGCCTGGCAGTAGAGAAATGGCAGCGGGTGATGCCATCCTTGTCCAACGAGTCCTCTGCCTTCCAGAGGTCTGCACATGGAAGTCACCTACCACATGGGCTGACACATCCCGTCAGCCTGGGGCAGAGTCATCACACCACAGCCTTGAAGTATTTTTTGCTAAATATACATCTGTGCTTGTTATTAAAAGCTCCCTTTGGTGGTTCCTACTTTACTCAGCTCAAGCTTGATCGTTCTTTTTTAATTGTAATATGAACCATTAAATTAAGATGATTTTTCTACTTCTGAAACTTCCAGCATACAATAAAAAAAAAAATAAATTATCTGTCACAAAAGCAGCCAACGTGCATTTCCCTGAACAGGAACATCTAGAACAGATACTTGGAAACCACACGAGGCAGAAATCAGTTCCAATTGTATTTGAAACACGAAACTGGGAGCAAGGGAAAAACAAATTCCAAATAAAACACAAAACTACACTGTACAATTATCCAATAGGAACTTCTAGTCATACTTTTGTGTATTCCCAGATTTCTCCCCACTTAGTGAGGCATATTTTAAGAACGCTTTTAACCTTCCCACCCCCATTTCAAAACAAAGATCAAAGAAAAGCCATTTGGATGGACACCTTCCACTTCTTATGCAATACAGATTTAGCCGCTGCACTTCAAAACCCCAGCCGTTACTTCAGCACCCAGCAGTCCAAACATTATTCCAGGCCTTTGAAGCAGCCCTAATGGTATCTTCCATTTGCAAGTAACACTTCTGTAGTCAAAGATCTTACTCCAAGGAGATGTTAATGTGAAACCACTCAGACTGCAGAGAGACACACACTCCTGGAGGCAGACTGCAGAGGTGTTTAGAAGTCAATGTAACGCCATTACGGAGAGTGTCAGCTTAGAAGCTGTCATAAACACTTCATAATCACTCAGACACAAACTGGACTGCCTGCAACACATTACTTTATTAAGTGCTGAATAGAGGTTCAATTGTACGAATAAAAAGCACAATGCTACAGATGATAGCCTTACTGAGTAGATTTTCACATAAATGTCAATTTGTTGCTTTTTCGGATTGAAAGGTTTTGAAACTGGGGAGATTCTTTTTTTTTTTCCCCTCTTAACTGGAATAACGTCGCTTAATTACAAGCTAAACACTCAGCAGGATGAAGAAGAAAGGTTTGTATAATACCAAAGGACGCAGAAAAGTATTGCCAAATAAACTCTAAATATTGAAGTGAGTTGCCTAACTGCCAGATTTTATTTTACTTAGGCTAAGTAAGCAAAAAAAATGAGACGGAGAAACAACAAAAACCCCAAACTGGTTACGTTACCTCTGAATTTGTTGGATATACAAATCCCACTCTAAAAAGATACTTAGAATTGCTGCTGAGGACTATCATGCTTTTGCCAAGAAATGCTGGACCAGATGATCCCCGAGGTCCCTTCCAACCTGGTATTCTATGATTCTGAGGAACTCTCCAGGACCATCTCACTACCAAAGGAACCATTCCAGCGCTGAAGTGGCACTAACACGGACGAATCGCACGGCTTGAAGCTGCACCTCTCTGGCTGGGGTCTCAGAATTTCGCAGAAAATACAAAGGAAGGGCTGACAAAGCAACACGATATCTCTGCAGTTCACGTTCTTAAGATGGATGGTGAAATATTTCCACATTTGGCATGTTTTCCATCTCGCTGGACTTTCCTCCACCCATTAAAAACACCTCTGTAAAATCTGAATGACACTAAGAGAAACTGCCCTGCAATTTCGTTTTTCTTATTTTTCCTAAAATATTAATTACTATAAAAATCTAGGGATTATGAAGAAGTGAAATACACTGTGGAGCAAAAAGACAACCTGACTGAAAAAGAAGGTAACATTAGCCATTTCATGGCCTAACTTGTGGCTTATTCAGACAGAAGAAGGTGAGGGAGAAACATGGATAAACTACCTTGTACTACTTGTCTGACAGCACCAGCAAGAATGCTTGCTCCACATAAACCAGGATAAACAAAGTAGTTTAACTGGTCATTTGTTTGTCATCTCCACACAATTATTTCAGGTTTACTGCAGTGTACCACGGGGTAGGAGTTTAAAGGCAAACAGTGAACGCAGAACAGGTTACACCGAGGTGATCTGTTCAGATACCAAAGAACTGAGACTCTCTTCTTTCATTCTTGCTTTCCTAGAACATGGAAGATCCCATCTCAATTATTTCTCGAGGGCACTGATAGAGGTGGCTCTGACAGAGACACTCATTCGGACACAGAAAGTCACTTACAGGGGATGCACAGAACTCTCACCTAACCACAGAGCAAGGGCACGTTACATACACACACATGGGGAGGGAGGGGAAGGAAAATCTCTGCTAGACACAAAGCTTTTATCATCATTGAGTGGCCAGGACAAGTCCCAACACTACGTACTCCCATCCATTTTTCAGAAAACACACATCCATCTGGGTAAGACATTTCAGCAGGACCAAGTGAGGTGGTTTATAAAAATTCTTTAGCTGACGTCTGTGTGACTCCTCATTGTCTCTTAGCTAACGGATCAGCCGGTGCTGTAAGCCCTGGCACTGCTGCAGCTGCACTTCCTCTTAGCTCAGTATCTTAGTGACACCTAATGTTTGTTTTCTGCAATGCACTCCGAAGAACAAAGCAAAGCCTTTCTGAATCATTTTCATTATCTGTTTTCTACACTAATACAAAACTGATCTGTCTTCAAAATAGCACACAAACCTAATTCTATACTCCAAACCCATTCTTAGTATTCAAACCAAAAACCCCAAAACAATTCAAAGCTATGTTTTGCTCCATTAAAGATAAAGCCATGCAAATTAGAATTAGACATAGTTTCTCTGGACAAACAAGCAGATGAAATTTCCTGTATTTTGGTTCAAGCGTTCCTAAATTTTGGTTAAAGTTCCTAAATTTTAGTAAAAAGTTATTAGATACTGAAATGTAGTCAAGCATACGAGGTCTCACTTGATTTCTATTAAACTCTCCTTCAAATGCAAAAGCTCAGCAGTTTTTTTCCTTCATCTCCCACACTCCAAGGAAACTCAGTTTAACTTAACTTCTGGTGTATAAATTAACATTATTTTCTATTATACTATCTAAGCTACTGCTATATAAACACATGTCCTACTTCACTAACCATAAAGTAATTAAAAAACCCACATAGATTTAAAAAAAACCAAACTCCAGTGTATTTTACAAAAGGAAAGAACTCTGTCCTGCATACATTTTTTTGAATGACAAAGTTGTAATAAGTTGGTTTTTTTAAGTTAAGAATTTTATGACCTACTGTATTAAACTTTTTTCTATAGTTTCAAAAAATTTGGGGGAAATTCCCCAAATTAAGACCACGTGCTCATAGACCACTCAAACCCAAACTGCAGGGTGTGTGTATGACAGCATGAAATCAAACCCATATGCACACGTAGGCTTTAATAAAATTAAAATTGCAACTCATGTACATGACAAATGTGATTGTAAAATACCATTGATACTGTCATACTTGCATTCAGTACTGGGACAAACAAATTCTTCTCTTATTTTTCCACTCTTCTTTCTTTCCGAAGGTTAAAAACTCTCTGTGCTGAGATACAAGTCTATAATGTCAAACAGTACTCCCAACTCGGCTCTGAAAATGTACTTAACAGACATCATTTGTAAAAAGCCCTCAAACCTGAAGCTACATGAAGTCAAGTGTTTGATCTATACTCAGTATTAAGATAAGCATATTACATACAAACCATATGACATCGATGGCAAATGCTGGCTCCTTCCACTCCGATAGGAAAAATCAAAAGCAAAATATTGAAGTAATAACACAACATAACAAAGAAAAAAGCCTCTGGCATAGAAGTGAAGTCTGTACTTACAGGCACACTCCAGATTTGCATGCCATCACTGTATCCAATCATTAGCAGTAATGGTGGCTCGTTCCCCGTGCTGTGTATTTCATGAAACTCCATATTCCTGGATGTATCTAAATGGGGTTTAAATAGCAGAGCCATTATGAACAGGTTGGGGTCACCTACAGCTGGTGTCAGTCATCCTAGACGGTGTTTCTCAATGCATGTTTCTGTAGTCATAAGTAAAATGAAGCAACGTGGTTTAAATTCTTATGCTGGAGCACTACTGAAATATATTCTTTATGGCAAACGTAACAGATCTGTTCACTTTTCACAGAGAGGTTAGAAAGCATTCACATTTAAAATGACAATAAAAAAAATTCTGGATTGCAATGTGCATTGTCACGAAACACCCTGAAAATTCCTGTAGTTTTTTCTCCAGTGATTAATAAAACATGGCAAACTTCTCAAACAGAGAAATATTTGCAAAGGACCAAGAAAATAAACATGATCAGATACAGAAATACGGTCAAAACTCTTTCTAGATACTATGTAATTAATCTTTACATCAACCTTACCAAAACAAGAAAACCCCCAGGAAGAAAAGTGGTAATAATCAAAAATACTAAGCATTTCTTGAGTAAAGCCTTCTAAAACTACATCTTCAATCACGATAGAATGAACAAAAGCTCACTGCAAGCATGTAAGCATCAATGAAAGAGAGGAGATATTTAGGATGGTGCAAGAGGATGTGTTCATGCCCCATCTGATTAGGCTTCATAAAAGTAAACTGAAACAAAATACGAAGGATTCTGAAAAATACTCTAAAGTTTTTGTTATACTGTGGAAAAGAACCTAAAGGGGGAAGGCCTGAGAGTTTTAGAAAATAAACATATGAGGAAAACAAGCCCACAACAAACAAACCTTACCAGCCTAAAGCTGGATATAATGCCATGTGCAGGCTGATAGGTCTTCTCTAGTTCTAATAACCATGACTCTGTGAACTGCCAGCCTCTGTGCCACTTCAACAGCTGGCAACCACATCGTCTTCCCTATTAACCTCTTGGAGAGGCTGAAAATTGCCCATCACAGCTTTGGCTATAGTTGCTATTACTCCATCCAAGACCAGAATGAGCCTTTACCATAGAGCTCTAGGCAGGAAAATAAGACAGCAGACAAGAAACAGCAATTTGCTGAAAGACTTAAATCCAGCATTCTCCGGAAGGCAGGTCCCATAATTCCCCAGATACAACACACACCACACACCAAAAGCAACTCCAAGATGATCAATTCAAGAAGTAACTACCTGTTTTCTGCACTAAGTCAACAGTCTTTGCTGCTGATTTATTAAGATACACTGGAAATGATAAACAAGTTACATTTAAAAAATATTTTGTGGCTTTGCTCTATTATTTCCCTGAAAGGCATCATGGAATCTCCTGCTCGTTTTACCCAACTGCTCTTCTTTTCTAGGTTACTCTGAATTCTGTCACACCATTGAAAATATGTCTGGGACCTGGACTGGATTCACATTTAGGTAATCTGGCTGCGAAATCAAATAGTAGATCACAGAATCACAGAATCATTTCTGTCAGAAAAGACCTTTGGGATCATCATGTCCAACCATTAACCCTACTCTACAAGTTCACCCCTAAACCATAAAATGATGAAATAAGTTTAGTTCTATGCTTTGTTTTCAGCTACTTTAAGGAAAAGAAATGGGTATATTATTTATTTATTCCCCTCTTTGTTTGTCCCACTTCCTAAGTACGAGTTAATTTGCCTTTAGATGAAGTCATACAGCCTGTCTGTTCTACTTGGTAGATACCAAACACAAGTGCAATTATTCCCTTGGAATTTAGTCTGTGTAAATTACAAGGAAACAAAGCACTTAATTTTGATTATGCCTACTGATAAAACTGATTGAAATTACTGTACATGGACCCCAAAAATAAGTGAGAGAAAATGAAGCCATACCATTTAAATCTGCATTTTCAAATCTGACCCAAACGATCTTCTCCTTTTCTTCTGCTGGTGGGGTACCACTGTAGGCCTGGACAAAAAGCAAAAGGGTTGAAACAAGAAAGCTTAACACCCTTTTTTTCTCCCTCTATAGACCATAGGAGGAAATGTAAGTTAAAAAAGAAAAACAGAGATAGATGTATCTTACTGCAGCAGTATTCCTGTGAAGTTTTGTTTCAAAACCAAATGGTTCCATGGCCGACATACAACACACTAAGTATAACTCAACAAGTGTAGCATCACTTACTGATGTAGAAACAACAAGAAACATATAACATTAAGTCTTCTGGAGGAGGTTTGAGATGCCATGTGGCACAGAAATTTAGTCAAGCTAAAATACTGTGGCTCCTAAACTTCAGCAGTTGTACACTACTTCTAAAAGCCACATCAGAGGTTCTTGTGTGAGCCATTTTTACTTCTTTAAATTCCCTTTAATTCACTCAAAAGCTTTGCAAGCAGAATAGAGGAAAGAAAGAGACCTTTACTGTATAGTTTATAACTACACCATGTCAGTGAAATATTTGTGACATTTTTAATAGAACCATTTAGAAGAGAATGAACTGTAATTCCAGTAGAACAGATCTAGGTTTCAGGTTTGTGTTCTACAGATTCCCATAAAAAGATGGGATACAAAAAGAAACTGTCAAGGAGACTTGCAGTGTTTCCAAACTGCAAGTTTTACAGTTCTCAGGAGAAACTGTGGTAGTGAAAATGTGAGTTACAGGAGAAATACCACCACTTCTAAATGAATTACAGCAAAATACTGAGCAGTATTTTGGATTAGATATGAAAAGAGCTTGTATAATCACTTTATAGATGCCAGAAAAGCAATAACCTGAAGTAAAAACACAAATTTAAAAAATAAGTGTGGGTATTACTTTTCAAAACAAATCACATTCCATGCTTCCAAGGCAAACTGATCTGTAAAATAGAACACAGACTGTATCCTTTAACTACAGGGAGGAAAAACCCTGGGAGCGTGCGTAGAATGCAGAGCTCTTTTCAATGGAAGTCTGGCTATTTTTTACTTTGAGCAGGAGTCTAAAACACATTTCACAAATTGATGTTAGCGAGGGGATTTTTTACATATATATAATTATAATTTATTGACAAAATTCATGACTAACCCAGATAATCCTTCAGATAAGAACCAAGGCAGTTTGGTGAGGCCAGAGACAGTTGACTGCAATGTTCCTCCGCTACAACTAAAGCTTTCCCAGAAAACAAAATGAGTTTCCCTCTGCTCCTGAGAGGCCTTTGAGCAACACAGAAACGACCATCCCACTTCCATGCTGCTGCTACCTGCAAAAACTATGACCAAGAGCAGTCACAAGCATCACCGTTATTCTCCAGAGAGGAAGATCCCAGAAATGAAAAAAAAAATTAAAAAAATTTAAAGCAGACTGAAAAAATCCTGTTTTGCAAACCAAGGAGAACAAGGGGTTAGAGCTCTGTCTCTGCAGCAGCCAGGACACTCTGAGGCGAGTTAAGGACGCAAGATAAGAGAGAGCAAAGGAGGCAAAAGAAACTTCTTCCTTTTCAGCCCATGATAAAAGCTGAGGTCACAAAGGGTGCTGACCAAGTTGTCCAGACAGGGTTTAGACACAGGTTCCCAACTACAGCCTAGAAAAAAACATGTTTGTAAGACTATTTTTTTTTTTACAAGACTATTTTACCACTACAATCTTCTTCCTGCTATTTGCATTGCAATTCTCCAGCTTCTGCACAGCTCAGAGCTTCGTTTAAACCATTACCTACCAAAGGAAATCCACCCTTCTGATAGCACGCAGTCTGCCCATTCAAAAACCTGCTCTCAAGATTCATATTAAAAAAAAAAAAGAACACAACTCTTTTGTTTTTCCAATGACATTTTGGTCCACCTGACACACACCTCAACTGCTTCGCCCACTGTAAAAAGTAGTTTTAAAGATCTACACCTACCTGTGGCACGACATCTTGAAGAAAGGTAACGACGCTTTCCATGTACGACTGTTCCCTGGAAAACAGCAGGAGAATTTTAACTGCCACTGAGTTGGGAGTAGATGAAATAAGACACATCACCAGAGGAAACATGTACAATCTTCAGCGCACAGGAGAACACTAAGCATGCAATGCAGTTACTTAATATACTGCTAAACATCCAGGTAATGTAAATTGTGGCCTAAAAGTCTGTAAAAAGCTAAGTGATACCTGGGTATGAAATAACTGCTTGGGGGAAGAGTATAAAATGTAACGGTCAAGCAGGAAACCATGTTCTCCACATTGGAACAGCTGAGTGAAGCAGAACAGGCATTTGGGAATTCTTCAGTATTGTTCCACTTGGTTCAGCTATCACAACATGAAGATGAGGACTTCAGCTAAGGCCTGGAGCTCTCCTTCTAGGGCAAGTAAACTTTAAGATTTCATATACCTTACATACAATGATGATGTAAGCAGGGGGCAGGAGAAGGAACAAAACCCTAACTAAGAATGGCAAAGAGAGGCATTTTCAAGTAAGATCGTATAGCTTGGGAAACTTATTCTTTCTTGGAAGTTCATTAGCAGCAATGATTTAGAAGAGCATACAGTGTAGGATACATTTCTTCTGGTAGATTTAAACTAACGCTTTTATTAGCTTCTCCCTGAGTAAGTGGTGAGTGTCTTGTGTAACTGCTGAGCAACGTCCAGTGTGGGTTGACTCTATTAGCCAGACGGTGTGGAAACTACACAAAAAGTTTGCACTCTCTGCAATGAGTAATACTGCAACATGCTGGCACTGAGAACGACCCTCAGAAAGTCACAGGCAGCTTTTCTTAAATAACAAATTAACTCTTTAGGTACCAGCTTTGGCAGCCCCCACATTCATTTTTATATCGCTAGCAGTTTTTCCAGTTCTAATTCAAGATTTCTAATGGCAACAAAGAAAAGTCATAAACTAGGAAGTCTAGACTGTTTATGCCCAAAGGTACATACACTTTCTTCATGCCTTCGGAAACGGGGCTGTGCGAGATTCTTTTAACAGAAGCTGAATTAAGTACTCTGTCCCATACACAGCAACACAGGGGATGCTTCAAGTCAAATACCGCAACACCCAGATCAACTTAACTGGCTGACTCCTCTCTGAATACAAAGATAAATCTAAACCATAAAGTTTTAAATTTTAGAAAGCTTATTCCAGCTCATGCCAAAACGAGACTTTGTTCAGCAACCCAAAGATTATTGACTCAAAGTCTGTCTCACTGCTTCAAGCTGAGGCCTTAGAAATGAGCTGTGGTTTATAGTGCTGATTCTTCTTTGATTTATGTAGGTCACCAAAGCTTCTCTGTGTACTTCCAGAGCCCTTTATTACCTCACTAGAATACTTGTCTACAAGTACAGTACTAAATACAGTGTTTGAAGTTCTCCTGTGAATGCCTACCAGCAAGAGTCATACTGTCTTCGGTTTTCAGCTCATGAAATAACTATTTCCCCCCATCCCCCACTACATCTTGAAACAAAGTTTACATTTGAGAAGTGCTTTATTCAGTATATGTACTCTAAACTTCTCCTGAAGTTGAAAATCTTCCAAGAAGGTATCTTTAAAACGCTTAAAAATAACAAACCCAGCAAAACTTATCCCCCCAGCCCCCACCCCAAAAAATTTTCTGTTAGTAAGAAACTAAGAGTTTAGCTGAATGATGCTGCAGTTGCTCAACATACACAAACTCTCATCGAAAATATTGCCATTTTTGAGGTGAAAAGATATACCTCAACAACAAGCCACCACGGTTAATATAATCTTATTCTTATAGTATTTTTCTATTATTCAAAACTTGTTTTGAAGAAAGGGTCACTCCAAACAGAAATGTATTTCATGAGAAATTCTGCAGCGTTAAAAAAAAAAAGCTTATTCTATCACATGGCTGTAGGACAAACCTCTAACATGCCTTGTGTTAGAACCATCGTTTTATGGTACTCTCTCCTGAAAATAAAGTGAATTTTGTCTTTGAAATACAGAGCTATCTCCGGGGGCAAACTAATAGCTGCTGAAACTGATAGGACAAGTGAAAAATCCCATCCCGTGCCATTTTGCAGCAACAATTCACCAGTATAAACATCCTCAGGAAAAAAAAAACCTGCTACAAAAATCCTGTACTGGACAAAGACAAGATCATAGATCTTCAGTCTAGTCACTAGATCTTCTACATCTTCAGTCTAGCCTTACCAAGTTCTTTTGCCATTTAAGTATTTTCATGTGAACACAATGAAAATAAGGATACCCAGGCAAAAGAATGGTCTCTTCTGCACTCTGACTGGAGAGAGGAAGCTTCTTCCTTTGTTCTGTTTTGTTCTCTTAAGCAAAACAAAAAATTAGAATCCGCAGTTCTACTCACTGAAGAACTTTAATGCCAGGCTTATGTGCTTTAATATATCCACCCCTGTGACAAGGCATCATTAAAAAGAACAGCAAGAAAGGCACGTGCTACACATGTTCCTTCCAGCCTAAGGAAGAAGTCTGCAGTCATTGACCTGTAGCCCATGTAGCGTTTGTAGGTAAACAAAAGTGTGTAAACAAACAACAAATCGTTACAAGGTATTCACCACTGAAATGTACAACTTCCAAGGTTTTGATGTATGAGCAAAACACTTCCCATGTAGGGAGACAGTTTGACCTGCACGTTCCTAGGAGACAGGAACGTAACATCTGCTTGCTTTGTCTTATTGGAAAATACTCAATACAACAAAACCATTCTGTCAACACAACGAAACCACCCTGTCAACACAAGCCCTCACAGCTGGCTTGGGAAGAAAATACAGACTAGGTTCTTCTACAAGAAAACAACAAGCATTTCAAGCAAGGGCTACTCTTCTAGACCGTGCTTACGTGACAGCTTGGGGGCGAACCACCACTCCTCCAGTACAGCGACTCGGGCGGCGTGGAGATTCCGTCGCCATTGCTTCTTTAAGGATGGCTGTAAGAAACACATTGCTTTTAATAAGGATCGTTATTTGCACCAGGATGACTTATTACATGAGCTCTTTGACATATTTGTCAGGATTTTGTAAGGTCACTATGCCCCTTTACAGCACCTTTTAAAAATAAAATGAAACCAAAAAAACCCAACCAAACAACTTTTTTCAGTATCCCAGTGACTACAGCTCCTCCAGAGTCTGGGAATGCAAACAGCACAGGTCTGTATGATAATGTGGGAAGTTTTCTTCAAACTGTACATTAAAGATAGCAGCACAGGTACACAGTTATCACCACCATTCTATAAGGCCATTGTTTACTAATGAGCTGTTGTCTTAGAAATAGAAAATAATTACATAAAAATCACGTAGAATCACAATCTTGAAAATCTGTAATGGGTTACGTTGCAGTTAACGCACAAAGCGTGATGGAACACACTGTACTTTTTTTATGTCAGCTTTTTACAGCATCTTCCAGTATTTCTTTACACCTCTGCTCTTCCCTAGGAAAATTCAGTGTAACATCCCCAAAGGCAAAAAACACTTGAGGAGCATCACAGATCCCAGCCACCTCCTCAGCCCACCATTCAGCTACTCCACTGTCCCCCCCCCCACCCCAAAAAGCAGTACATAAAGCGAGGAAGAGGGGGATCCCCAGCGTGGTGTCGGCTACCAGCAACACTTCATACCCGGCCAGCCAGTGCAAGGGCCACCTCGTGAAGCGGGACAGGGTTAAACGCAGCCCCACAGAAGTTAGCAACACGTTCAGCGACACAACTGAAGGCTGACACGCGTGCCAAGCAACCTTCAAAGCCAAAAAACCCCAAAACCATGGCACGTAAGGGGTAGAAGATGTCCTCCTGTTCTGCCTTCAGCCCTGGGGACACCTGCGACAGCCGCGCTCGCCGCTCGGCCCCGAGCGCTGCGGGACCCAGCACCCGAGAGGCTGCGGCACCCGCGGCTCTGCCGGGCGGGTGCCCTCCCAGGGGCGGGAGCTCCGGCCCCAGCCAGAAGGCGGCCGGAAAGCTCCGGGCACCCGCAACCACCCGCTATTGAGCAACTCCCAGAACAAAACGCTCCAACCTGACCGGCCTCTCCTCCGACCGACGCCCCGGCAATCAGGCCTCGGCCAGCCGGGGACGCGCCGCGTCCCGCCGGACGCCCGTCTCTGCACGCCCCGCTTCCTCCCCGGCCGGCTGCCGCTGACTCCCGCAGGGCCCCGCACCTGCCCTGCCCGCTGCCCCCCGCCCTCCCGCAGCGCGCCGGCTCCTGCCCGGCCTCACGTCCCCA
>WTSP01010630.1:0-28338 GCA_025331215.1 Actenoides lindsayi | reverse complement strand
GATCCCCCCCTCCCCTGCTGCCCACGCTGCTGGGGGTGCAGCCCAGGGTGCCAGTGGCTGCTGGGCTGGGAGCACACGGGGCCGGCTCCTGTGCAGCTCTTCACCCCCAGCACCCCCAAGTCCTTCTCTGCAGGGCTGCTCTCAACCCTTCACCCCCAGCCTGTGCTGATACCAGGGATTGCCCTGACCCTGGGGCAGGGCCTTTCATTTGGCCTTGTTGAACCCCATGAGGTTCACACAGACCCACCTCTCCAGCTTGTCCAGGTCCCTCTGGATGGCATCTCTTCCTTCCAGCATGTCAACCACACCACACAGTCTGGTGTTGTCAGCATTGTTGCTGAAGGTGGGCTTGAACCCCCTGTCTGTGTCACCCACAAAGATGTTTATCAGCACCAGTCCCAGTAGTGGCCTCTGAGGAACGCAACCGACTCTTCCTGTAGTAAATCTGCTGATGAGGGGGTTGAAAAAGCAGCTAAACAGTGGCAGACTGGGAATACCAGCTTTTATTCAGCATGAAAATAGGTGTTGAAAGCTGGCTGTAAGTAGTTGACTTTGTGTTTTAGTAATGAATTTTAGAGGTTAAAAATGACTGAAATACTTTCTCCTACAGAACAGGTAGCCGCACTAGGATACTGCTCTAATAGTAATGACTGTGCCAGCTGAGCATGTTAATTAACTCTGTCCTTGAAAGCATTATTGTATACTTATGCAAAAACGAGCAATTTAGTGCAGTGTGAACATTACCTTCGTAAGAGGGAATGGAACTGGGGACGTCCCTTTCAAATGCAGAGGACAGCATCTGGTACAGCTCCACCTACTCTTATTTATTTTAAATAGTAATGGCTAGCACTTCATGCCTTTGGGAAGAGAACCACTGGCTCGAGAGGTAACATTACCAAGATGTTAAATAATGTCTGCTTTTTTCTTTTTGCTATTGCAGTTTAACATTTCTAAACTTCCTGCTCCTCATAGAATCGTAGAATGTCTCAAGTTGGAAGGGATCCCTCGGGATCATCCAGTCCGACTCCCTGCTCCTCACAGGACTACCTAAAGCTAAACTATATGACTAAGAGCATTGTCCAGAGGCTCACTGAACTCTTGACAAGCTTGGTGCAGTGACTGCTTCCCTGGGGGAGCCTGTTGGACCAACCACCCTCTCAGCGAAGAACCTTTACCTTGTGTCCAATCTGAGCTTGCCCTGATGCAGCTTCATCCCATTTCACGTCCTATTGCAGGTCACCAGAGAGGGGAGGTCAGCACCTCACCCTCCCCTGCCCCCCATGAGGGAATTGTAGGCTGTGATGGGATCTCAGTCCCCAGTTGATGTCCTGCTGTCCTTCAGTTGTTGGGAAGACTGCACCTATTTAATACTATTTTCTCCTGAACTTCTAGTTAGCTTCTTTGGCAGTAGTTAATTTAATGATGTCTTTATCAGCTTTTCAGACTTCTTGGTTCCTGCACCACTGATTTTTCAGATATTTTTAGTACCAAAATACTTCAGATCAGGGCAGTTTTCCAGGTAAAATCACAAATCCATAGGGAAGAATGAGATTTCTTGTTCATCTGTAATTGACTATCTGTCTATTCAGACCTAAATTAGTGGAACACTTTCATTATCCAGATAAATAAAACCAAAAGTGCTAGTTAATGTACCATTAACATGGAGCAATACTACATTGGTTTTTAAGAGTATTCGTTCTCAGACCGTGTTAGTTCAATGCAGGGAAAGGCAGAAACAACTTTATTGTATCTGGGAGAATCTTATTTCAGTCCAGTAACTAGGATCAGGGTCGTTCGTTGCTCGTAATTAATTTGCTTTCTAATACTGCAGTGCCGTGTCTGCCAAGTCAAGGTTTTTTTTCCAGATGAATCCATGCAGGGTTTTTGATTCAATAAGAGAATTTTATCATCTTCCAACTTACTGAGGCATACTAAGAACAAAACATCAACTGAGAGTGGTGAGACAGGTTGCTCAGGGAAGCTGTGGATGCTCCGTCACTGGGTGTGTGCAATTCCAGGCTGGATGGGGCTTCAAGCAACCCAAACCATTCTGTGATTCTGTGACTGTCCACTTGATGTTCTTGGGCTGGTGCTTAAAGTCAATGCAGATGTGAATATGCACAGGGCAGGTTTTGCTCTTCCAAAGGAAAGCAGCTCGTAGTTGTCACTAATCCTAGTGAATGTTGCTGCTTTTTTTCACATCAAACAGATTTTCCCTCCTTGGTGTGCACATCCATACTGGATTGCCTTGGTATCCCTTCAGTACTGGTGATGAAATGCCTTTGGTGACTCAGACATTGGAATAAGAGCAGAATATGTTGACTGACCAAATGACTAGTGTAGCTGTTCTATTTTAAGGAAGTTTTTTTTCTTTCTTTTCTCTTTCAGGTGATATTTGAATCTGTCTCCTTGAAAGGACACCCAGGGTACATAGCAGTGGATGAAGTCAGAGTTCTCGCCCATCCATGCAGTGAGCACTCTTTGTTTTTAATGCTGTGTCAGTGGTTTGTACACCAGGCTTTACAGTTAAAGTATGATTTTTACCCAGTTTGGTCAGCACTAAAATGTCTTCTTGTATCTCTTCTTGTATCACCCTTCCATAATCACCTAACTGTGCAAGTTGTGCAAAGGGCCAAACCACACTCAGCCTGTAGCTAGTGCCAGGACATCTGGAAGTCTCTCCTCATCTGTTGTTAGGAGAACATAAAGCTGATGGTTTTATTAATTCTGAATCACACTGCTGTAGAAAAGAATCTAAAAAGCTGCTGATAAATTAACCCTGTGTGATTAATTTAAGAAGAAACAAATTGTTTCAATATTTTCCTGGTAAAGGACATATCCCAAAGGTCTCTCCAAACGTTAAACCCGCTCAGCACCCCCATAAAGATATTAAAAATAAATCTCATTCAGACAATGCACTTGCACAGGAGGAGAAACTACTGTGGGTTGATAATGCTGTTCAAAAATATTAATTCCCATTTCTTCTGTTGCAGCCATAATAATAAGCTTAGATTTATTTTTTTTTTTTTCCTATTTAAAGAAACCTTGGGCTTCAGATTTTGAGTCTGAAAGTTTTTTTTGGTTTCTCTGTGCATCTACAGTGTGGCTCTGGGGCCCTTGTGTGTCTGTATTGTGTATGTGGTATAGAGTTTTTTCTAAAGATTTTGTAGATTTTTTTTTTTTTTAACAGCCCTTCTCACTAGTTCATAGTTTTAGTAAGTCAGTGACAGCTGCTCACAAAAAAGTCATGGATCATATGGATGGAGTGTAATCAGCTGATTTTCTTGCAATACAGAATTGTGACAGACATGGCTCTGCTCAAGTTTAACAGGACATTTCTGACATCTGCAGTATGGTTAATTGCTGTTTAAATGATATTTGTATTTACCATGTGTTCGTTGCTCAGGCCTTTGGGTACATTTACTTTGTTAAGAAATACTTCCAATCTGTGTTAACCAGATGTTGCTGATAACTGGCAGCATCCAGACAAATCCCTCCAAATGGGCTGCGTGTGTTCCACAGCGTGTTGGGTGATGACTGATCCCTTTACTGGGAAGGAGGCCACTGAACAAATGTAGGGGCAAAGCTTGGGCAAGAAAGTTACGGGATATTAAAGACAGGAGATGGGGTGGTACATCCTCGATGAATCGAGTGTTTACACTGATTTTAAATCCATTTCTCCAAGTATGTGCAGGTCCCTCTTCCAAACGAATGCGTTCTTGGTGCCTCAAACCCCAAATGCTTCAGTGAACTACTCTAGTTTGCATCTGTTTGCAACTTGCAGCATAGAGAACTCGTTGCAAGCTGCAAGTTCTCTGTGGCCTTTGTAACTGCCCCCCCTGCCTGATGCCCAGTGTTGCTTTTGCTGCTCGGCAATGACAGCCACCAGGGTAAATGTCACCAGAGCCTGTTCTGCTGACTTGTCCAGGCTTTGCCCCTAACACTCATTTTACAATTGTTACAATCCAACACGTAGGGACCGTGCAGCTCCCGGTGACCCTGGGAGGTTACTGAAATTATTGGTGTTATTTCTTCATTTTTTGCTCTAGATGACAGAACAGCAGCCAGACCTTGCTAGCAGCAACAGTAGTGTGTAGGCATATGTTCTCTGTCCAGGTGTCTGTAGCAGGCATGGCAAACCTCGTGCACGCGGACACGTGCCAGCATCCTTTTGTAGCTATTGGATTCTAACAGAAGCAGATGGGTTTGGTGCGTCCAGATTTCATCAGTCTCTAGTCAGAACAGAACACGTAAAGATAAAGTGGAAACGCTCTGACCTTCGGGGTCTCATTTAGCTCGTGTGTGTCCTACTAAAAGGTTTCAAATGGTGCATAAACTTTCTTCCAAAGCACAACAAGAACTAAGTTAATATAAAAGTGTTGGATTCACTGCTGTAATCTTTTCTTTTTTCCTGTAAGCTAACTTAGAGGTAAATGAGTCTGGTATTTAGTCAGAAAGATAATCCTGTGATCTAGTTCCTTTGAACAAGTGCAGTGTCTGCATCTTAATATCAGCGGTTTAATATTGAATTAATACTGGATTTAGTATCAGCAAAACACTGATATCAGTGATCTTAAACTAATACAATGCTGTCAGTTATATGAATATTTAATTTAATATCTGATTTGATATTAATGACACATTATTATTCTAAGTCTAGAAAGTATTTGATGGTCAATTAAAAAAAAGGAGGAAAAAAAAAAAAAGACCCTTGTGAAAATTGGATTTGGGTCAGTCACACTTGGCAAGCTCAGAAGCATTTAGATTTGGGGGTTTTCACCTTTTTAGAAACACAATTTTCTGAAGAAATGAAATAACTCAATTACTTTTTATAGCAAGCAGTAAGAAATGGTGCTGGTGACCATGAACTTGAGTGTAAATACATGTTTTTAGATGTACCAGAGCTCTCTCTGAGCCGTTAGGCCATCCCCTGTCAGACTGATCATCCACCTCACTCTGCAGTCCTTGGCTAGGTACCGAAGGGCAGCTTTATTTGCAAAACCACTTAGTCAGGGATAGGCCCTGTTGCTTTGAGTCTTCGTGTTGGTGTAACAGTCAATCGCTGCCTTGCTCTACCCGTGCAACACTTTGCATCTTTTCTTAGGAAAAGCACCTCATTTCCTGCGACTTCAGAACGTGGAGGTGAATGTGGGACAGAATGCAACGTTCCAGTGCATTGCTGGGGGGAAGTGGTCACAGCATGACAAACTCTGGCTCCAGGTAACGTGCTGGGTTTTTGTGGTGGTGGGTTGGTTTCCTTCTGTTACTTGGTTTTGGTTTGTTTCCTTTTTCAAGTAAAATGAGTAGACAGAAAAACTGGATGGTGAGGCAAAATCTTTTCATCATGATTCTTTGAGAACTGCCTTAAATTGTTTCTAGGTGAGAGCTGAAGGTGACAAAGTACAGAGTTGTGACACAGAAGATGGAAAAAGTGGCCAGTGACAGCAAAGTTTTGGTGCCTATGCACCTGTAAGCATTTGCTCATAAAGCAGAAGAGACAGAGCAAGTGGAATAGTTCTTCACTTCTGCTTTATTATGCAAATGTCTGTCTTTCCACCCTCCAGAAATATCCTCAGCACAGACTCAGAGACAGTGAGTTAAGAAGGAAACCTGCTCTAATGTCCGAGATTACTACTTGGATGGTGAAAACAGGCAAACCCACTTTGCACCCACTGTTACAGTTCTTCCCAGTTTCTCTTCTCTTCATAGATAGCAGATTGTTCCTTTTAGGCCCTCGATGAAAGTCCAAAACATTCCCTTTTCTAATGTCTGTATTTTTACTCTACTGTTCGGACTCGAAAGACTGGGTCATGCTATTCTGGTGGGTGTATTAACAACCTTAAGAACTCACTGTCAGTTCTAGGGGTTTATTTATAGAGTTTTTAGGTTTTATTCTCAGTTTGGACTGATGTGACAGAGCCTGAGCACCCCACATTGGTAATATCTAAGGCAGATGAGAATAGCCTTTGTCACGGTTAGTGGGGCATTTGTAGTCACATGACAGATTTTCCTAAACTTTTTTATTGACTTCAGACATTTTAATAAACTATAAAAGTAAGTATTTCAAATCCAGTTTAAATACTAGGGGAGGAATCAGTTTACCTAATCTTAAAAATTAAAATTAGTACTGGGAAAAAGGCTGGAGTTGGTGGGAAATGTAGTCGGCATTAAGTGAAAATGACTCGGTCACTTTAATTGTGTTATTATTATCACATTATTTTATTCTATTTATTATTTATGATAATAATTATATATTATTATCACATCTGTTCTCCTAAAAATTGTATTTTTATCTGAAATTTATAAACATATGGTGTACTTCTAGCATCTACTGAGATACATTTTTGGCTTATTCATCTTTTTTGAGTTGCTTCAGTAAAGTGTTTCCACAGTTACAATGTGTGTAAAAACACTTCTGGCCTGAAGCACTGCGAACGTTTTCTTGGGAGAAGCAGGGCTTGAAGAGGAAATAATTATTGTTGCTAGTGGAAACCTGTTTTCCATTCTCTAAAATTGAAGCATTTAATGGAAATGGGCAAAGTAACAGTGTGTTTTCTTTTGAAACTCCTAATAAAACAGACCAGCTGAGCAAGCTGGGGTGTTTATGCTGTGGAGAACTTTTATTTCCAGCTGATTCTTCATCTGTCCCTTTCCCGTTGGGAAAATATAGTCTGACATTGGTGGAGAGGTTTGGAGAATGCTGGATGTATGAGGATGTCTGCTCATGCAACCAGTTGATTTAAATTGGTCCAGAATCAGTGTTTTTATATCTGAGAATGTCAAATTTATAAGAGTTGTTTCATTTGTAGTTTTTTCATATCCTGGCCAGGCCTCCAAATAGACTGAGTACAGCTGTATAGTCTGAACTGTCACTCTCCAGCCTGCTCAACGTATTGGATACATCATAGGGCCCAAATAGGTTTCAAGAATTAAATGGACAGGAAAACTCAGATACATTTTTAAGAAGCTTGAGTTGATACGACCCTGTAACTTTTCTGGAGGTGTGGCTTGGCAGTCTTCTCTTGAAAAACTGCCCTTTGGCTAAACCCTTAACCTAGCGATGCGACCGTGAAGGCCTGAACAAGGTTCAGGAGCGTTGCGAAGAACGAACGACGCCGGGCCGCGTCATCCGCGCCTCTGCCTAACCGCCCTTCTCCCTGTCTGCCTCGACAGCAGTGGAACGGAAGGGACACGGCGCTAATGGTCACTCGAGTGGTCAACCACCGGCGCTTCTCTGCCACTGTCAGCGTGGCCGACACCTCCCAGCGCAGCGTCAGCAAGTACCGCTGCGTCATTCGGTCCGACGGGGGATCCGGGGTCTCCAACTACGCGGAACTGATAGTCAAAGGTGGGTCCCTAGGCAACTGTAGCTGGATGTTCCCTCCCGGATGGCACCTGTGCGTGAGAATCGACAGCCTGTTGGACCTTCTCCTTTCCGTCCGTATTAAAAGTAGGAAAAAAGGGTAAAAGGGACAGGAATTTCAATCGTTTTCTGAAATATTTGACTCAGAACTTTGCAGAGAGCCTCTCTTTGTAAGCTTTTGTAGTAGCGCGTGGTAGCTCTGCATACTTGTAATGTAGTCAGCCAAGTGGTCTGTCTGTCAGTCTGCTTCATCTGCTTCCTTTGCAGTATGTTATCGGGCATCAGTAATCTTGTGACAGAGCGTTGTATGGCAGAAGAGCCTGCTCAGGGCTGCTGGGAGTAAATCAGGGGATTGATTCTGCTGATGTCCTGAAGTACGCAGTAGAAACATCAGTAGCTCTTGAAGGGTGCTATGGGTTTAGCCCTCTTATTTACTGTGATCCAAGAGCTGTACCCCCAGTACCTGATGCATGCAGGATGTCTTAATCTTGCTGCCACGAGACATGCATGCTATTTACTGTGCTGCCTGGTTTGGTTTGGGTTTTTTAACTTACCCGGAGCTGCAACACAGGGATGCTCACTGCCTTTTAGGAGGAGACGTCAGAACGTGGCCAGGTTGTGCCTGAGACGTTCGGGGTTTGAGGTGGTGGTGATGTCAGATGGGAGGAGTATGGGACTGCTCACCCAGTGTAACTATTGCTCGAAATGCTTCACTTCTCTGTGAAAGCAGAGAGCTGCTGCAGAAACAAGATCACTTTTGTCCCCTGTAGTGCTTTCTGCCAACTCACTCTGTCATTTGATGATCAGTGCCCTGATGCCTTGACAGTGCCTCGAGTAGAAAGGTCTGAGTGGTGCAGGTATTCAAACCACACCGTTCACAAAGAGAATGTTCCTGTTAGATGCCAAGTGCTTTTAATTCCCACTCAGTGATCTTGCATCTTGGTCAAATCCAGAGGAATTAATTTAGGATTAAAATGGAATTGAGTGACCAGGTTTTGAATCGTAGCTAGATAAAGAGAAGGCAACCTTTCAGAGAAAGGTGCCTGGAACATTCATGTTCATTGATAGAAGAAGGGAAAAAAAGAAGTTAGAAACACAAATATTTGGATGTCCTCCAGGGCATTATTGCTGGATTACTCGGGCAGACACCGACCTAGGTGAAGTTTCTGGGGAGTGGCTGTTATGGGAAGGTGCACTCCTCTGCTGCTTGCTCCCGTGTAAAGCTAAGTGGTTCATGTGAGGTTTGTTTGATGCAACACTGTGCCACACTGGGATTGCATGGATCAGTGCTTCCCAACAGACTGACTCATTTTAGTCTGGACAATAGCAAATCTGTAATGCGTGCGCACAGGCTGAAATGAAAGCTAATTGGAATTGTTTAATTCTGAGGAGATGTTTATTGAATTGCAATGATGTACTTGGGTATACATTGAATTAGTCTGTAATTGAAGTTTTGCTCACTTGATAGTCTTGCCCCTAAACCCACTAAATCCAAGCTAATGCTCTGTTCCTCGCACGCTTTCTCTTGGCCAGTTGAACATAAAATCTTAGGGGATTTCTTTCACAAAGATGGAGGTTTGAAAGTGTTTCCCTATCTTTTTAATATGAAGATCTATTTGCTTCCCTATGCATAAGGTGTTTCATTGTAGTATTGAAAAAGAGGAGTAATTTACATGTATCAATATTGAATGATAATATTTGGTGGGTACAGGAAGAGAGATTTTGCTTTGAAATGCATGTACTTCTACACCCTGAATTGGAACAAGATACCAATTTCAGCAAATGAAATGATTAGTGAAATGAAACACGTGCCACCTTCTGCTGCCTCCCTCAAGTCCTCCCCTTGGTTGTCTATGTGAACATCTTTGCTAAGAACAGTCTAGTATTGTAAAGTAATTTCTGGAAATCTTGTACAAAAGATCAGAACTTGATTCGTTTCAAATTAGTACCATACATTTAGTGGCAGGAGACACCTTGGTAGTACTGTGAAAATGCTTTTCTGTAGACAGCTCTTTGCTGGACTTGGCAATACTTTTCTGCCTTCCTACCCTGTTGCAAGGCTTTTATAAATGACAATACATTTATTCTCTTTGCACTCTAGAATAATAATAGTCGAGGCAGAGAAACCTATCATTTCCATCTGTACACCTTACCATCCTTTGGTGCTCTGGTGGAAATAACTTCTCTATTTCTTATCTCTCACTGTTGCACATACAGTAATTTAATACAATTTTGTACAGGGCAGTTTTCAAAATTCTCTGCCTTGCCTTACTGATCACGTAGGAATGCAATGCTTCTTGTCTGTAATTTTCCTTTAAATGGCACTCACTCGGATTCTGAACTAAATGTAGGGTTTGCTTCTGTAAAGGTTGTTTAAAATACTGTGGAAATTAGCTAGAATCTTACCATTTAAGGTCTGTATTAATGATAGTATCCTTCCAGGATACCTGTCACATCATGTGAGGTTGTGAATAACATTTGAAACTCTAAGAGTATATGTGTGTGTGTGTGTGTGTGTGTTAAGATTTGTTGGCAATTGTTTTTGTTTTTTCCTGATCCCTTTCATATATTCTGAATGCCTGAATTAATTACTCAGTACATGGTGGGAATCCCTGGAGAGCTGATAGAGGAAATATTCCAGCATCTATAACCTATTTTTCATGAGCCCATTTTTCTGTGATTTTCACTCTCCAGGAAGTCTCTTGGAATTATCTTGTTGCTACTTGATGCAAATTCTTTTAAGGCTCATGGCATTTTCTTAGGGTCTGTTCTGCTGCTCCAGGGTCAGGAGTACAGAACCCCTCTACAGACCTCCAAGGGTATGTTCTGGTTCTCTTCAGTTTTGTCTTAGCTGATTTTCAAAGGGTTCAGTTAATCAACGTGGATGCAAAAGTCTCTCTGTTAAATGAGTGGCTTTCTGTCATCCTTGTGATATTTGGGACTTCTTGTCCCTTATCAGCCACTGTTTCCTTGAGGTGATTGGGTGTGAGAAGCTGATGCCTTCAGTGTCAGCAGAGGTGGAGGTGGTATTGTTTGCGGAGTTGCTTACTATTTGTTTCTCTAAGTCTTTTCTGGTGTGATGCTTGTCACTGTACTTGCACTATCTTTTTAACTCACCAGATACACAGTGGAAACTCCTTTAGTGATCTGAGTCTTTTCCTAGGAATTAGACACTGTAATTTAAAAAGAACCTACAAAACAAATGAAAAAAAACCCAACATATGCACAAACAACAAATAAACAAGACCACAACAACAACAAAAAACTGTCAAATTATCAGAGTTGAGATACTCAAATATGGAAATCATGCTAAATAATTAGATATTGAATTGCATCTATATATTTAAGCTTCTCCAATGTTAAATGTGCAAATTTCAGGTTGACAATTATAGAGCAGACTCATCAAGAAAAACCTCTATGGGTATTCTGCCTATCTCAGCATTTATTATAGGAGCTGTGTCCAGAATAGTTTGAGTTAATTATTAAACAGCAGCAAGTCCTATTAGGAGAAGGAGCTTTCTGGAGCATAAAAGTAGTAAGAAAATAAATAAATAAATAAATCTCTGTTCTACAGCTGGGCCTGATCTTGGGCTGGAGTCGGCCATAGAAAATATTCTATTCAAGCACTCCATAGGATTTCTTGACTAAAACAAGGGCAGTGTAGCTATGAAACTTGTATAATATGGCATTTCACATGTACTCTGGAGTAGAGCTTGTTCCCGGGGTGAAAATGTAATTGTCTTCCATGCAATTGTTTAGGATACTCAGGAACTTCAGTCTTTCACTTCATATAAAGCAATTAGTAAGAGAGGTGATGGATATGAAAAAGATTCTTTAAAGTTTTTGTTTGTTGCTTTGCTTAGTTTGGGTGTTTTTTTAGCTTATTTTCATGCCTGATGCATGGATAGTTCTACACCCCAGGATATTTATGCTAGATATACTAATTAAAACTAACGTAAGATCCTTGCCATCATGGGGTAGTAGAACTACTGGTTCTGTGGTGATGCTCAAGTGTCCCTATTTCACTCAGGAGATTGTGGGTGTTACTATGAAGAGTAGACACTGCAACTGTCTTCTTCTGCCATTGAGGTGGCTGGAAGACTGAGTCCGTTCCCTCCCTTGGAACCATTCTGGAGATAAGCTCAGCTTACGTGCGGTTTAGATTTCATTGTTCAAGTATTTTTTTCTCATATGCATTAATAAGTTCAGATAGGAATTTTCATGCCTTCCAGCTACTTATCAGATTTCTCCAGATTGCAATAGTTGCCGGGTAGATTTGAATTAATCAGCCTGAGTAATGCACATTAATCAAGGTCCTCACAGTTATCACCTTGCCAACAGGAGAAAGTCTCTTGCAGGCACTATCGACAGCATCGGTGAAGCTGTGGGAAGGAGAGTTCCCCTCTGGCTGTGTGCCATCTCTTTCTCTGGGTTTTGGTTTTTTTTTCAGTTTATACAAATCAGTTCAGTCTGCAGAGTTTACGTGGAGCGTATCATGAGAGTACAGAGTTGGTAAAGCATGTAATGGTGCTGCTCTTCTCAACACTACACCAGCACGGAACGGGCTGTGTGTGTGTGGACCATTCATGGAGGTTATGCTGCCTTTGAAATTACTGAACTAAGGAAGAATGGCTTCGTGGTTGTAGGGTAAAAAGCCACATTCCTTTACATTCCTTTACTTTGGTTCCTTTGTTTCTTTTCAGTTACAGTGGTGTAGGGGGGTGTAATATTCCCTCCCTTGGTGGTAATTACTTGAACTTACTGTTGCTCTGTGTAATCACCTAGTTTGGTGTAGCCCAATAGCAGCTGCTTTAACTCAGTTTTAATCGTCAGTTGGGTGTGTGGTGAGGAGAGAGGAGGCAAAGAGATTGCAGACACTCATTTGCTCTCACCAAGAACTTTGCTTTCTCTTCTTTCACTCCATCTTATTACCTTTCTACAACGTGGATGGGAGATATGAAGGCAAAGCCATTGTTTCCTAGAAATCAGCAGTTAGTATGAGCCATGAGTTCTTTCAGAAGGGAAAGCTTCTTTCTCCTTCTGTTTGACTTCCAAAATAGAACTGGGAAAAGCAGCCATTTCCTGGAGAGCTGATTCATGTTTATACTTTGTATACAGGACCCAACTTTCAGAGCTGCAGCAAGTGCCAGGCAGCCTTGCAGTCACATTCCAGCATGTGTGTTCTGTCTTTCTCAGCTTTACATTAGTCAACCAGGTATAAATGAGAATGAGCTATCCCGGGAAGGATGCTGATCTCCAGCTGGAGTACAAAAAAAGTGTGTTAACTGAGAGTGTATTGACAATTCAATCTCTATTTTCCCCCATTATTTTTGTTCTCTCTAGCGTGCTAGCCAGGGATAGTTAAAATACAGAATTACATCACTTTTTCTCCAACCTAAGCACCTGTTTCTAGTAGGGTGTGTTCCTGCAGCATCATCCCTGTGGTTTATGTCCTTTAGTTGGAACTCTCAGCCTTTTCAGTTTCTAGTTAGAATTTTCAAGAAGGTATAAGACAACTGCATAGATAGGAATTGAGGACTGTCAGTGGTCAGAAAAGAGCATGGAATGCTAAGCATGTATCCCAAATGCCTTGGCTAACTGGAAACTTGCTTGCAGTGACTAGGTTGGCAACTCGGACTGCCAGATTTGTGCTGTTGTAAAACATCTGGCAGCTTTTTCTTGTTGGTTATTCCTTTTTAATGTACAAATTGCTTCATTGCTGATGATGCTTGTGTGACAGTACAATTCAAAATTCAACTGTGTGACACTAAAATTAAAAATTTATGTTTGGACATGGGGAAAAAAACTCAAAAGGGTTATCAAAACCTGGAACAGGCTGTGCAGGGAGGTAGTTGAATTGCCACCCCCGGGTGTATTTCAAAGCCATCTAGGTCTGGTGCTTAAGGATATGGTGTAGTAGTGGCCCTGGTAGAGTAGATAATGGTTGGACTTGATGATATTAAAGGCCTTTTCCAACCATTGTGAGTCTGTGAAAATGACACTTCCCCCCCCCCCCCTTATACATTAACTAAAATATTGAGGAGAAAAGATGAGTCACATTCATTGTTAACTCTCTTTGCTCGTCTTTCTTCAGCCTGTTTGATTGTAAGGAAGTTATTAATGGGTTAGCCTGGAAAATAGAATCTAAAGCTGTTCTTAATTCACCCACCCTGCAGTTCCAATCCTGTTAAATGCTTTTAATTCAAGGGAAGTCCCTTGAAGTATCATCTGTCACCATACTTGAATGTTGGTGAAGAATCTGGTATGACTTGGGCATACTTGGACACTTCTCAGGTGTAATTGTCGGGTATGAGCTGTTATCTCAGCAGGAAAGTTATTCTTTTCACATCAAACCATTTCTTCCGTTGTAGCAAGAAAAAAAACCACCAAAACACAACTCTGAAAAAGTAGTGCTTTACTTCGTAGGAAATGCAGGGAAGGATGCATCAGATTTCTTACTATAAAAGGATGATCATTAATATGAGAGCCTTGAAGAATAAACCAGCAATAGAAGAAACACATTAATTTGCAATGAAGGGAGTAAATTATTTCTGCAGGTGCAAATGTATCAGAGCAATGTGAGTACTGGAACTTTTCTGTGGACACAATGTAAAGAAGCGTAGTTACTGATCTCTGTCAGAAATGCAGTAGTACTGCAGCTGATAGGCTTTCTGCAAAGCTGTTGTATTTGTTGTAGAATGACTGAAGTAAGTTCAGATTCACCTGTGGAAGTGACTGTTTCTGTCCTGAGCAAGGTGTTAGTGAATACCCCAGCCATTTTTGCCCTGATTTAATCTTGACTCTTTGTTGCCAGCATCCTCTGAGTGGGCTGAGTGCATGGTTGGGTTTCTTAGGATGTGTGAGATGTCTGTTTTATGTTCATTTTTATTGTTTTAAAAACATTTGCAAAACAAGATAGAACAGTTAAAAGCAATATTTTGGTGCCTTGCCTTGATTTATTTGACTTAGCTTTTCTCTCTTTGTATATCTTGAACCATGTTTGGTTGTGTTGAGGTCTAACCCTTTCTTCAACAATCTCTGTGTGTGTGTGCTCAGCCTTACCTTTCTACCTCCTTTTCTTTTAGCATATGCTGCAACTGTAGGGGCACTTGGTCAGCTTCTCTGCTGGGGTTGGAGGTTGGAGTTTCCAAGCTGAAAATCTAATCCTAAAGTAAAGAAGGCTGCAAGTTTTGGAATGAAAGAATAATGGAGCTTTGTAAACCTTGGGCGGTTGAGTTCAGACCTAAGGATACTCCTATTATGGCAGGTCCAGAATCTTTTTAATTTCAGTGATGACAAAAGTCTTTTGAAGTCGGTTAGCAGAGCTGAATGGGAGTGTTCAGCAAGCTTGTGTTTGGTATTCAGGTGAATGAGATTGAAGTTTGCACAGCATTTACCTCGGAATGATGGAGCTGAACTGCTTTGCTTTCAAAGCCCGTGTAACTCAACTCCAGGGAGAAGCTGGATGTTGGTTATGTTTGCATTTGTCCTAGTTGAATGAAGAGATTAAAGAGCATGTTTCTGTGTTAAGAAAAGAATGATCACTTTGAAGTGAGTTCCCCACTCATCCGTCAGATTATTTGAGGCAAGAAACCAGCCAAAATTGCAGTTTTGGATTGGGATTTTGCAGTGTTCCTTCTCCATCTCGGTTTTTTTCTCAGCATGTAATTTCCCAGCATCTATTCTAGCTGTAAGATGATGAAATACACTTTTCATAGAATCACCAGCGTAACATCTGTCGAGCTGGTCTGTAGCTTTGATCTGATGTGTTCATCTTCTGTCAAGTTAAATGCCCCCACTTGTTGCCCTCTTTTCCCGGTGCTGGGACACTGGTTCAGATCCCATCCTCACTGTTACCCCTGTCCAGCTGTGACTCTTAAAGATGGGTTTAGATCTAGGAGCAGAAACCTGAAGCCTGAGCAGCAGTTAAAGAGGGTGACGGTTACAGAAAGCCTTGCAACTAATTTATTAGCCTATGAATTTGAGAAGAAAAAAGGTAATATGATGATCCCCATCTCCTTCCAGTCCGTCGTGCCTGCTGAACAACTGCACTCTAACACCTTCAGGGTGAACCTTGTAAAACTCTGGCTTGGTTTCTTCCCAGACCTCTTCTAGTGTTGCTGTTTTTTCTACCATTCCTTTTATGATGAATGATTTCAACTGCAGCCTTGTGCTCTGCTATGCTGCACAGATCTGTAAAAAACCTCTCTCTGAAGAAGTTATTCCAGTACTTTCTTCTTTTTTAAAAAAAATAAAATCAGGTTTCTCTCCAGTGCATGCCTTGTCTCTCTCTCAGCAGGAAACTTGCGATCAGTGCTTGTTTGCATGTGAGGAAGATGCAAATAGCTGCAAGACTTGGGCTGTCTCTCTTTGGATCCTACCAGTCTGTCTTTGAAGATGCTTTACTGTGCTATATATCAGCCTGCAGCTGATACTGAATTACACGACGGACTACAATTTACAAACTCTTTGTTCCCTCAGCAGGATCCAGACCCAAATTAAAATGGAAGAGGTTTGGATTGCTTACTTCCTTAATTTTCTCTTTTTCTTCCTTATTGCGGCAAATCCTTCTTTTATTGTTGTTGCTTATGAGTTTTTGACTGACCCTTGTGAACGCTGCTGACCTTTATCGTATTGCCTTTGCCCATATTATCTTTGCCTACGACCAATATCATACTGCCTTATAATTAGCAGGGTGGTTTTATTCAGTCTTCTGCCCCAGGTTGCTCACTCAGTAGTGATCTGTCAGTATTTTCCATTATTTTAAGGTTGAAACTCTAAATCCAAGCACTTTTGTGCTTCCTCCTATATTGTTTTCTACCATCTCCCTTGTGCTGAACCTTTCTGCTCCGTACCTTTGCTCTACTTGATGAGTCTTGCAAATCATTTACTTTTGTTTGCCTTGTGTCAAGAATGTGGGACTTGAGGGCTGACCAAGAACTCTGGTACATTGCTTCGTGGCCATTCAGAGCATGCAGCAATCACTTGGCTTGTGGAAAGCTTTATGGTTATTGTTGTAGTCACAAACCCATTTGCTCTGGAGAACTGAAATCTTGGAGTGGACAAGCACTTTGTATAAATTTCTATATATGTAACTATGAAAAGTCTGAAATGTAATACATGTTCAGTGCTTTCTTTTCTAGGGTTTAGAGTGGGGGATGTTCACTTGCTACCAATATTAAATTATGTATTCAAAGCTCGATGGGAGCGTGAGGCTTGGATTTTGTAAATGGCCTCTGGCAACTGAGTGCTCTGTGTATTTTCTACTACCTGTGCTACAAGCTGTGTGGAGCAGGTGACACGTGTTGAAGGCAGGAAAGGCTTAACTCTCCTATCTAGAAGTGCACACTGACAATAATTAGGGGAAAATAACATTCTTTGTCTCCAGGATACAACCTTTTCATTGGATATAATTTAGCATTAGTTAATACTGCATTTAGTCAAGGAGTTTGAGGAAACTCATTCTGTTACAGAATTATGCTCAAATTCACCATAATTCCTTTTTTTTTTATGTCATCATCTTGGATTCACAGTATTGTTATAGTCTTTGCAGTAGGATTAGTGGCATTTCCTGAGCAAAAAGGAAATTTTAATATTCTTCATTAAAGCTGTGATAGTTTCAATAGGAAATGGACTGTTACCTCTCCCAAGATTGAGTTTCAAAATAGAGGATGTGGATTTTCTGCATACCTCAGCCCCAGGTGTAGCAGTTCTGTACTCCTAAGGAGGCTTTATTGTTTTTCCTGTATCTTGGCTCACGGGTGTGATGACAGAAAGAAAAAATGTTTTCTCTAATTTGACCTTTGGCAATATGCAAGCCACAGAATTCACAAGTCACTTTTGCATCACGTGCATCATATGAATAAAGCAGAACAGTTTTCAGAAGAGATTGATTATGATTAAAAGTTTCTAAATTACAGACAAATCTCAGCAGCCTTAGGTAAGCTCTTTAAGGACTTAAGTATCTTCACTGCTTAGTGTCTACACCTTATTCCAGTCAGATGTTTCCAGCTTTTCCATCTAACAGTCAGATCTTAAGTCCTTCTGCTAAATATAATAAATCTTGAAATACTGAGTGTTTTGTTGTTGTGTAGGAACTTGTATTGAGTGTGATTGTGGCTTTGTTTTGTGAACTTATATAAGAATCTTAAGTGGCTTTTTCAAGGTCCCTTGTTCTGTTGAAGTGTTGCTGTCAGTTCTGGGAAAGTATCTCAGACTGGACTTTCACACATAGTTGTTAAACATTCTCTTTTGTTTCCACAGTGAAAACTTTTGCTTACAGTGGAATGGAAATGGATCGGGAAACATTTAAGCACATAGATTTATTTTTTGTTTTATTATTTAGTTTTATTTTTTCCTCCCACTTCTAACATAAGCCTCTTCAGTAGGTACAAAGAAAGGAGCTATAAATACAAACCGCGTGCTGCAGAAAAAGCACTTTTTCCACACCACATGTTTCAGGTTGTTTTATGTGGCAGGAGATGGTCATTGTCTACATGATGAACTTCTGGGCTAAAAGCAGTAACAAATAATAAAGGTATTAAGAAAATGTAGAGGATGCCTCGAGGAACATTTAATGGAGGCTTGATGGAAGCTGTTGGTGTTCAGTTCAAGTGTGATAAAACTTAACTTTTTTTTTTTTTTTACCAGACAACCTTTTGGTGTCATTCACATAAAGAAAAATAAATGTCTGGAGCCCCCCCAAAAGGTATTTCTGTGTCACAGATAACCTTTCATAATTGGCACATGCAAGTATTTTTTGTGTGCATTTGCATTAAATTTCTAACCCTGCCTGTGTGCCACGAAGGCTGAAATAGTTCCATAGTATCAAGTCACGTTCCCCTGGCATGGTAGGTTTTAGGATATTTTGAGGGACTATGGGGTGTTTTACCCTCCTGCTGTCCTTTTGGACCAGTGCCTGAGTGCCTTGGGAACTGTGTGCTGTATGGAACTGGCTAGTGAGAATGTGAACAGAAGGATAAATTACATGGTAATGTCTGTGGCCTTCTTGCTCTGGCAGCTATGAATTCAATCACTGTCATCTTGGGTTCTCAGCTGCATAGCATGTGCTACATGGAGATCAGTCCCTCATCTAAGAGGTAAACTTCCCAGATTTATAGACGGATTTTAGCAGAAGTTTTTCAGAAGACCTTGTGTTTCTCTCTGTATTATGTGCATTAACCCTGGTAGGGATAAAGCACAGAAATTATTTTGTGAGCATTGACAACAAGTCATCATCAAGTAGGTGAACTGGTAACTTGGCTCTCATGGAAAATGCACTTGCTTCTGGCAAAAATGAGACTCGGATCTTGTTTGGTGCTGGCTTTCCCACCCTTTTCAGTCTTCCCCAATTTGTTGCAGGCTCTGGAACACTTTTTGTGGCAATACCAAGCCCTGCCAGCCGTCGTTCCAGCCATCGTGGTGAAGAGCAGGCCATGCAGTCTACTGGAATTTCTGGTGTTTATTGCTGCCTCCAAATGCGTTTTGTGAGAAAAGAAAGAATTGATCTTTCAGTGTAAGACTTTGGAGTCTCTTGTCGGGAACAACCTAAATAAAGAAGTAAGTTTCGAGGCCGAGCTTTAAACTGAAAAGAAGCAGATATACAGCCCAGGAGAGGTGAAAGATGGCAGGGGTGTTGTGGTCTGCAGAGTTCTGAAACTGTGCTTAGAAAAGTAATAATAAAAAAAAACCAAGAAAAAAATACCAACAAAACAAAGCAAAACCAACCAACCAAAGAACCGCGCACACAAAAAAACCCCACAAACCAACAAAAAAACCCCAAACAGACAACAAAAGCTCCCAACTGAAAAAAAAAAATCCCAACCAAACACACACAAAAAAACCGTCCTCAAAAAATAACACTTGAGTGTTAAAGGTTCACCTCGTTTTTTTATAACTTAACAGGTTAGCAGACTTCTGGTGTGCTGCATCTTACATCCATGACACCCTCTTGCCAGGGGTGGTGGTAATATTATTTACTGCACTTATTCTGGGAGGTGAAGTGGGATTTTTGGTGCAGATCCTGAAGGTTACCTCAGCCAATGTTTGGCCACTGTTTTAGGTGGGAAGGGAGAGGAGGGAGGGTTCCCAGCTGGAGAAGCACCTTCCTGGTTCCTGCAGCCGTTGTGAGGAGGTTTGCATTGACTGGCTGCTCTCGGTGTGTTTATGGCCACATGCCCAAAACAGTACAAGGAGCTGACTGGGTCACAAACATGGAGGGAATTTTTAAATAAGGTTCACGGTGAGCTCGAAGGGCTTCTGTTGTCAGCTGCTTAGGGTAACGCTGTGATATGTAAGACAGGCAGAATCCAGCCTTGGGTTAGTCTTGGCAAACTGTGGGTTTATGTGAACACTTAAGATGCTGCTTGCTTGCAGTTAATGCTGGATTCTTTAACATCTAAAACTTACTGGTTACTTTTATCAATTAAAGCTGGGGTTTGCTGCTCAGTAGGTTAGCAGCCTTAGCTGGTTTGTTTTGTTGGGTTTATTTTTCTCTTCAGTTTGAGTTGAACATTTCAGATAAGCAGACCTACAACCTGACCTTAAAGTGAGGCTGTTTTTCCGTGGCTTACAATTCTGTTTGCTGTTAGTTGAGGTAGAACCTCCCTAGACATTACAGGTAGAAGATAGTCAAATGAAGTGAAACTAGGGTTGGGAGGAAGGAAGAACTGAACAGATGTGTTTACTTGAAAAATACAACTTAGTGCTCACTACCCAGGCTGGCTTGTCTAGTGAATGGCTCGAATTTCCTGGGGAAACAGCATATGAATTGGCATATGCACAGTGTGGAATGCCTGTGACCTCTAAAGGAACACAAAACACTCCAGAATAGTTTTATATCATGTCATTTGATTTGCTTAACTCTATAAAGTCTTAAGCATCCTCAGTACCACCTTTACTCAGCGACAGCTGAACTTTCTTTAGGAGCCTGCACCTAACTCCTGGGCTTTTTGGGGTGGGAGTTCCTGAGTTTTGACAGAGGATTCTCTCTCTGCTTCAAAACTGCTGCAGCAGAAATGAACAGCAGTGATGGATCACACTTCTCTGGAGAAGTCAACAGGAAAAATAAATAGTGTAGGTGCAAGTGAATGAGCAATGGCCTAGCTACTTACCTGCAAAAGGGCTTCCGCAGCGACGCTGCCAGGAACTGCAGGAAGGCAAGATCTCCTACTCAAAGCATGATCTGAAGATCACGTGAGAGCATGAAGAAATACCCTTCTGAAGTTTAATGGTGTGCAGTTGGTGAGATAGTCTAGATGAAAATTATTTCAAGTGGCTTGCGTATGCTAAATCAACAACCTCCAGCATTTACTGCACTCGCTGGTATAGGCTGCACTACCTGCTTGTGAAGACATAAAAAAGGGAGGGTTCTGTCCCAGGTAAAACCATTGTATGTCTTTGTGTCAGCTCTTAGATTTTTATATGCACCCATTACTTCTCTTTTTCATTAGCTGCTCTCTAGAGCAGCAATTCAAGTGACAGGCCATAATGTTATCCACTCATCAACGTGTCTGCCCAAATCCAAATGTTTTGCTGCAGGTAAGGTGATAATTTTCCTTACATCAATCAAAATTTTGTCAGCAAGATCAGACAAATGGCACTCTGGTTTCTGCAACGTATATTTATCCTGATTCCAATTCAAACAAAGAAAAATACAGTAGGTAATTCTGGTAGAAGTGAATAGAGAAAATAACTAATAATTGGCCAGGAAGACAGTTGAGTTGCTAGGGTTACTCCAGAATAGTAGAGGTTTATGTATGGGGGTTGTGATGTTGACACCCGTTGCTTTATAGGAGTTGTTGTAAAAAGCAAGAGGAAAATCAGTTTATTTCAAAATAAGTAATGAGACTATTGTACACAAAATGTTGCTGTTTTATGTTTGTTTCTCCGTTGAACCAGAATTGCTAAGCAGAATTCGGTGTCAGATATGTACAAGTTGCAGTCTCTAATGTGTTCTTTCTCTTACTGTTTCTGTCTGTTGAACAAACTAATGTTCTAGGCGGTTGTGTCACAAACTGAGAGTGAAAAGAAGTTCAGCTTGTTACTGGATGTGTGAGAAACTGTGTTTATATCCATGGGGAGAAATGAGTCGACTTTTATGATCAAACTGTGGTTTAGGACTGCTTTGCAACAAAATGTATCTCAGTAACAAAATACTGAAACAAACCCCCAAACTATAGTACCACAAAGCGGAAAAGACTCTTAACTTGCAGCACAACTGAGGGTTGCCTCTGTGTATTTTTCTTGCCCCATTGACCACTGCAGACTCCATCATGATTTGCTCATCTTAGAAATTCTTTTAAGGGAAAAAGTCACCTATACCTGCCAAACCTGGACTCCATGGTGTCCAGACTGGCCAGGGGAGCTGTGTGCTTGGAAGGGAACAGAACACTTAGAGCTCATCTCCTGCTCTTTCCTCCCTAGGTATTATCCAGTGGTTATTAAAAAAAGACAAAACAACTTGAAATGCTTAGAGATCTAGCGAGTTTGGTTGGTTTGTTAACTGTGGTTTTCTATCTGTCTGGCCTGGGTAATAGTTCTGATTACAGATACTGCTCAAAAATTACTTCAGTATCACAGTAGTGCATACACCACATGTCAAGAACCTCCTGTGCTTTAATGCTTCTTAAAGGAAGTCATTCTACATGCACAGTAGAGAATCAAATTTGGTATTTGCTAGACCTTTGTACATGGGCGTAGACAGGAGACAAACTAAAAGGCAGTGATTCTGGTGGTGTTTGTAGTTCTCAGAAGCTTTTGAACAGAAATTTCCTTGTTAGCTGATGATAGATGGCATCCAATGTGCCAGAGCTGAGTACCTAAACTTGAGCAGAGCAGATCTTCCTTTTAAGAATTTCAAAGGCATCTGCTTCTCTCAATTATCTGTAGAAGCGACTGAGATACTTGCTCTCTGAGGCCATTTCATTAGACCACTAAAATGAATGCTCTAAGTATCTGTACTTAGATACCACTTAATGTGCATATTATTTCTTATTATTTCTCAAGTGGCTGTAGCCTGAAATAGTCCCTGTGGTTAGGACAGTGGCTGCAGTCATCCAGGAGTACCAGCATAGCACCAGATCTTGCAGTGCTCTCTATCAGAGGCGTGAAAGCAAGCGGTTAACTCTGCTGCAAACCTCAGCACTTCCTCTGCTGCAAACCTAAGCCTGTATTTGTTAACATTCGTGGAAAAATGGAACCCAGGGGTCTTAGCATGGTATCTGACTAAATGGCTGTGCTTGAGGCCCTGAGGCTAGTGGCATAAAAAGTGGCAGTGCATTAGGATCGCTTACCTGAAATAATACCTCAAACAATTTATATGTTAAATGAGTTACCACTTATCTTGGTAGGGTCTACAGCCTGCTTTTCATTATAGATGTCGTTATATTCCTGTTTGGAGCCATCACTTGGAGAGGGGGGAGAGAAAAAAAAAATACCAAAAGTATTCAGTAAAACCCCGCTGGGTTCAATTTCCAGGAAAATTAACAAATGCAAGCTTAATTAGAGTAATAAAATCATGGAGGACGGGGCGTGGTTAATATTGCATGAAATACATTTCCAGGAAGGAAAGGAAAACACAATTTTGTAGAAATGTGCATTTGTATCTTAACCAAGTGGGCTGTTTGAGTCTGTGCACTGCAGCCAGTACACACAGCAGGTTTTTGTTGTCTGAATAGAGAGACAGTGTGAAAATTCACTTTTTCATTTAGCTGTATGCGGCTCATTTGCACTGAGGGTTGTTTTGGGATGAGACCTGGATGGACATCAGAGGGCTGGATCAGAGCTCCTCAAATGTAGTTGACCCACCTGCTGTGGGAGTCTCTGCCATCCCTGGCTCTGTGCTGGGCTATATGTGCACTTAAATCCACCCCTTCTTGCATGTCCTTCGGAACCAGAGCTTCCTGCATGCCTTACCCTCCTGCTGTAGCTCTCCTCTCATGCCCAGTTCTCCCTGCTTCACTCTGCTTTGGTCCTGTTCTATATCCTGACCAGGAATCGTGTTTCTAATGTGCATTCTGGAATAAATGGACGAGACTTGGAGTTGGGAGTCCGTGATCCAGGAATTACTCTGGATCTTTGTGCAGTCACACAATCATGAAGGAAAAATAAGGTCCTTTCCTGTCCCCAACCACAACTCTTGCAAAAGGAAGCCATTGTATTGTGACTTAAATCAGTTCTACCGATGGCTTCTGTGGAGAGGGAGAGATAAAAGGAGGCTTTTTCTAGATTAATATTGCTGCTTGTTGATGCAGCCTGTAGGTTGACAATACGCTCAATACTACTGAGCCAAAAAAAAGCTTGAATTCTCCAGTCTTTACAAGTGCAAGGCAGACAGACCACTAGCACAGTGCCTGGGATATCTTAAGTTCACATCAGTTACAGCCAATTAGTATTTTACTCATCAGTTGAAAAAAAGAGATTTCAAATTTAAGTAGTCAAGAAAAGTGTTTCCTGTTCTTTAAAGACAACCTTAGGGAGTGCTGGTTTCACACAGGTTAAAGCATCTTCATTTTTCACATGGTCAGCTTGAATGTTGTAAGAAGGTTTATTTTAGTGTAAGACACTTCACTGCAGAATGGTTAAAAAGAAGGAAACTGCTTGAAAACGGCTTTTTCTTTGCAGATTTTTGGAGCAAAAGAAGCTACAGTAAATACCACTGCCATCTGCTCCATACAGGAAATTTTGGACTCTGAATGTCCTTACAAAAGCTGAAAAGCCCGTATGGATTTATTTTTTTTTTAGTAGTTAATGAGTAATTTTAGAATTTTTGTCTAATTTTTTCGTTGATGAGATTGCATTGAACCAGATGTTGTTTTTTCCCCTAAAAGCCTGCACCAAACTGGTGCGTGTGTGACACATGCTTCAAGAAAAGACAGGGCTAGCAAATCTTGGGAGCGTGAGCTGGAGTTTTGAAGACGCAACGTCTCGCACGTTTCTTAGCACTTAGGTAAGTCTGGAAATAGCTGCGAACCTGCTACGCTACCTGGGATGAACGAGCATGTTTGTCCACACAGATCTGCTGTGTATGATGCTCATTGCTACATCTGTCCACTCCCTTCCCTGCTGTATTTGCTGTGAAAGTAAACCCAGCTTGGATTCCAGAAAGCCTCTTACTCTGAGGTAGCGTTCACCGCTGTGCTGTGCCCCATGAACGGAGCAAAAGCTGTGTACTGACTACAGCAAGGACAACTTCTGCACTGGTTGGAAACTGCAGATATGATCACGAATGCTTTTATGGATCTGGAAACAGTCTGTTCCTCTAAAAGCTTGCTAATTTTATTTTAAATAGGGAACGTAAATATCTGACTCACTCGTCTGCTGTTCTCTGTCGAAAGTGCCTTCGCTTCAGTATTCAAGGCATCTAACAATACTTCTTCACATGCTGCTTGTCTTTTTAATAACTAAATAAGGATTTCTGAATAAGTACCGTGAAACAAATTAACACAGAGCATAAACATCCATTGTATTGTTCCTGATAAGGCAATACCCTGTATTTTCACTTGGAGTCGACCCTTTCTTTTATTGATAAATGTCTTTTGAGGACTCCGTGCTAGCAGATCTGCTTGACCTCTCTAATCTTCTGTACCAAACTGACATGTAGCACTTCTCTGGGAAAAGGATTTTAGTTCTTATTCTGTGTGGTGGATTAAAAAGCGTCACCGAGTTTCTGAATACCTTCCAGGAATTTCCTCTGAGTAAACCTTAAATGTTCTGTGTCTCTCTCAAAGAACTGCAGTTCCTCTTAGGGGCCATAGTTGCTAGATTTGGACTGGAATTCTCCCAGTTGGAGCCTACTGGTGGCAGTGTTTGGCACTGTGGGCTGACCTACTTATATTCGTGGTGCATCTCCATGCATCGTTCTGCTGAGCAGCACCTGCTGGCTCTCCAAAAGCCTCGGACAAAGTGTTCTGCATTATTCCCTCCACAGCTTGTCAGATTGGGCTCCTCGATCTCATTCTTTTATTTCTTGTCACCAGTTGACTCCTAAAGTCTGTTACTCTTTCTTGAACTTGTTATCACTCGTTATAGCCAAAGCCTATAGGTGTATTCCTAAACCTGCTCCCTGAGCTAGTTTCTGTCTTGGCTCCAATTTCTCATCTTCCATCTGCTGAGATGAAAGGCCCTGGTGCTGTCCATTGGGCAAGAGTGCCCATAATGTGGTCAGACATGGGCAGACATATTGTGGGCATCACCCTGTCTGGCTGTGTATTGCTGGTCTTGCCTTCACATCAATTCATACTTGGGGTCCAATGAGTTTGTAGATATTAACAGAAACCATGTATGAAATAATGACATTTTGGATACCATCTTGCTGTCACCATTTTTACCTCAGCATTGTTGTCTGGGTGTGTTAATAAGGAAAGCACCTGGGTATGGAGGAATTTTCCTCTCTTATCCCAGTGGGAGGGCAATTAGTGCATCTTTGCTGGCTACTGACTTCAAATCACGTGTGGTTATAGTGCTTTTATTCACAGGCTGTCACTATTACACTCTAATCTATCGAGTTCACAGGCAAATAAAGTATGCCATCTTTCAGGATTGCATTATGGAATAGAAATAAAAGGAAAAGATTTAGTAAAAAAGTAATGCCGAAACAGTAGCCTTATTCTTCAGGGAGAAAATAAAACACCTGCTGACAGCTCTTACCTTAATGATGTGCTTGCTTCTGTCAAAACATCAGACGCCCCATCATTTCCATTGGCATTTGCACGACTCTTTGAAGAGATGCATAGGGAAAGCAGAGTGTTTAGATGGGTGGTTTTTTTTAGTTGGAATCCCTTTCCATAGCCACTGTTTTACTTGAAAAGAATCTTTTTTTCTTCTCTTTTTTTTTTTTCCATCTGTCCCCTCTCGGATTGACTGAAGAAGAGTCAAACACAGAGTGTTTTAACGAGTAACAGCTTTTACTTCATATATTCTTTATCAATAGCTGATCTCTTTTTGTCCACGTCCGCTCACGAGGCAGAGGGAGGATGGAAATGCAGAGAAATGGGCATCATGGAGCATGAGCAGAGAAAATGAGCAATCAGTTCCCTGTCCAATTACCCTTTATCCGCACGGTTGTTGTTTGCGGTCGCTGTCTGGCTGTGTCACTCTGACTGGCAGGGAGATGCAGACAGGAGAAGAATGATACCGCTGCAAAGGGACGACGTTTTCTCTTCAGCAATGTGTGTTTAGCAATAAGCTGCTTCTCCCAAGGTTGAATCAGCTTGTGCTTTGCCTGCAGTTTATTTCATTGCCCCCCTCAAGTACTGTGGTATTTATTTCATCTCTTGCTGTCCCTTACTGTTCTCATGACAGAGTTCAGGAGCTGAAGATACTTAAAATAGCTGTGCCATCAAAAGTAGACGTGTTGCAGCTGACACAGAGTATTCTAATGCTGATTTTGATTCCTGGCATGGCTTGTGCCACTTCCCACATGTAGTACTGCTTTGCTTTTTTTTTTAATTATCTCTCTCTTAGGACTTTCCTGAATCTATTTGGCAAACCTTCAGACTCTACTACCCTCAAAAAATAAGTTGCCCTCCGTGTTCATGTTTCATGGAAAGACCAAGCTCTTGCTCCTCTGTTCACGGGCAAGTTTTCTGCATCTGTGGTGAACGAAGAGTTTGTCACACCCTTCCTGGTGAAACCAGATACAGTGCATGACTCTGATTCACTTAAATTGCTGCTCTATGTAAAGTGGTTTTGTCCTTTCTAGACCGCAGAATCACAGAATGGTAGGGGTTGGAAGGGACCCAGAAAGATCATCCAGTCCAACCCCCCTGCCAGAGCAGGATCCACCTAGAGCAGGAACCTGTCCAGATGCGTTTCAAATGTCTCCAGAGAAGGAGGCTCCACAACATCTCTGGGCAGCCTGTTCCAATGCTCTACCAGATGGAGCAGAATTCAAATACAGGCAGATTTACCTTCATTCTAAGGGGCCTTTTAAAGGAAATAACAGATCATAGGAAATTATATTCTTCCTTATCTCTGCTCTTCAGAACAGATTAAGATTGCCTCATTACAAGTCCCATTTCCTTTGAGCAATGCCTTAGAAGCTTTGTTTTCCATTTTATACCTCTGCAGCGTGGAGTTCCCTTTCTATGGCTTTTTTTGGTCTGTTTTTAACAAGAAAATTTAATAGGGCTGAAGTTTTAGAATGCAGAGACTTAGGAAATGCATTTGGGAGGTTACTCTAAATGTGGGAGGTTGTCTAAAACATAACCCTTTCTAGCACTTTATCCTTTAAATTGTTTTCATGGAGTTATTTTCATCAGCTGCCCCTTTATTGCGCATTCTGCCAGATTTTGCAGCACATCTTAAAGACTAAAGGTCTTGATCCCTTCAGGCCAGTGCCTGTGAAAATATTCATGTAAAAAAGTGTTACTATAACCCCAGCTCCAACTGCAGAGCCTGCTGTACTTTGAGGCACTGAAGAGGAGCTGTTGCTGTCATACCAAATACACGCTGGTGCTGCTCCTCACTGGTTCATCTGCTGGGAACCTGTTCCTCTTATGAGAGGAAACCACACAAGCAGTCCTCTAAGCCTGACACTGCGTGTAAGGGACACTGCACTCTGGCAAACAACCAGAAAAGATAACCTGATACACAGTTTTAAGGCCAGCTTGTTTATTACAGGCATGTTGCTGCCCCTGCGGAGGTGAGGGGCTGAGCTGCTGGAAAGCAGCTCTGCAGAGAAGGACCTAGGAGTCCTGGTGGACAGCAGGTTATAACTACGAGCCTGCAATGTGTCCTTGTGGCCAAGAAGGCCAGTAGTCTCCTGGGGTGCATGAAGAAGAGTGTGGCCAGCAGGTTGAGTGAGATTCTTCCCCCTCTGCTCTGCCATAGTGAGGCCACCTCTGGAGTAGTGTGTCCAGTTCTGGGCTCCCTAGTTGAAGAGGGATGGGGAACTACTGGAGAGAGTCCAGCAGAGGCTCTGAAGACACTGAGGGGCCTGGAGCATCTCTGTGCCCAGGAAAGGCTGAGAGCCC